>JASCZW010000936.1:0-125845 GCA_034211315.2 Aedes japonicus
TTGATCGAGGCTCTAGGAGGAATAGACATAGAAGCAATGAAAAAACTTTTAACTTTAATAACAGCCTGACATGTGATGAATTCAATACCTGGAATTTGTGGTATATTCGCTCTTTAGAAGGAAAAGCACTTATTAATTCACAAAAGTACTCCTCCTCCACGTGAGTCCTCACTATAAAAACGAATAATTTAGAAATCATGAAACGAGAGATCGACTTTGGAAGAGAGCCACGTCTCACTATTTAGTATTAAATGTATCACTTTGACACATAATGCACATAAGACATAAGACAATTCAACTGCAGAACAGTGATTAAATCCCCGACCATATTAAGAAAATTATCCATCGAAGGAAATTATTGCTGTAAAGAGGGGCCACTTCATTGTCAATTGCTTCGAAAAAGTCTTCACAGTAATAATTTCCAAAACAATGCTTTTAAGATGGTCAGAGGTGAGGTACTTGAAGATACTTTTGATAATGTCGTCAAATGATAACAACCCAGTCAAAGAAGTTCTTAAAATCGGACATCATGGGTTATGTATGTCCCTGGAAGAGATGGAATGTCCTGAGTGTACTACGAAAACCAGGAGGAATTGATTTTTTTCCCACCTTTCCTTGAATTTGGCAGCTGATTTGGGGCTCCTGATCAGCAACTTTCCGTGGGTGGATGCGTCCGTGACGCATCTTCCGGCAAACTGAATACTGTTCCCTATTCATCCAAATCAAAGTCAGACTCATCATCTGAATGAGGAGCAAATTGGCATTGGTGATGGGTAGGCTTTTTCACTATTTTAACAAAAGATTGCCTGGAACGTTGTTTCAGTGAGCGTTCTAATTTTTCTTAGTGTTGTTTGGACGCTGGGCAAAACGAGAGATCATGAGGAGGAGATCCCTTGCAAAAAGCACATATTGATGAGTTGTCTGCACAATTGCATCCATTTGTTTCCCCGGCAATTGAAGCAATTGTATTGCCGCCCTGAGAGGTCGTATGTCTCATCTACTTGCATTTTTGGCAGATCATGACCCGAGGTAAGACCGCACAGGTAGGTATTGAATAAGGGATGAATCAAAGAAGGTCACACTGAAACGAGTCCTTTTCCCCTTTATTGATCGATACTGTTCCTAGTCTTTACACATCCAGTATCTTCACTGGAGAAAGCAGATGGTTCTTAAAACGACCAACCACCTGCTTCAGCAGTATCTTAGGAATCCAACACACTTCAGTTACCACACCTTCAATTTCAATACCCCGGACTGGTGTACCTCCCCATCTCCAGTGTAAAAAGCTAAGATATAGCAATCTTATTAGCTTGCATAAGGTTGGACACAACGCCCCGTAGTTTATGGGGCCTCATTTTAATTAGCTCGGTCACGGCAGAGAATCGTTTTATCTGATCATCAGTAGTCTGATAAACATTGAGAACTTTCATTTGGGGATGAAAATAGAGAACTTATGGACCAGCTCTATCAGCTAGATAGGCTCGCGATCGGTTTAAGTTTTGAATTGCCTCTTTAGAGAGGGATTGAATTGCCGGCGATAGAGATGGACTATTTGTCGGAGATAGAGCATCACATAGCGGTCTTTGTAGCAAGGAAGAATATATCCAGAAATCATTTGCCATCGGAGTTGGACATTCGATTCCAGCATGAAAACTCAAAATTTTCAACCAGACGAGCGTTCAAATTTTGGCTACGGAGACTGTAGAGATTTGGAACTAAGCTAGTCTTCTATATCAGCTCAAATGGAACGTTGTCTAGCTACAAAACTCTACTCCAGGTAAAATTCTGGAGCCAACAGGTCGTTAACAAAATTTCGGTTGCGCTCCGTAACAATTTCAAAAATATTGTACCATTAGTAAAAAAAAGTAAACAATTGAGTTGTGAAGAGGCACCAAGGTTCATAGCTTCTGACCAATTTCATTACATATTATTATCAAATATTATTATTATTTCAATTATTTCATCATATTATTTTATTTTTATTCATATTAAAAGTTCCCGATAAGGTCTTCCCTTAGCTCAGTCGGTAAAGGTGCGGCTACACCATGCAACACCATGCTGGAGGTGGCTGGGTTCGATTCCCTGTCTGATTGAGGAACTTTTCGTGGATTCTGATCGGTGGCTCAATTAGATTGTACTTTTAAGTGGAACTGCATCCAAGACAAGATCTTGGCCATACCGTCTTTAACACATTAAATTGCAAAAAAAAAGTAACGACAAGAAAATAAAAAAAAAATAAAACAAAGTAGAACGGTAACTAATGACAAATCCTGTCATTGAAAACCCATGTTGAGCTTGGGTACCCGAGCAAAGGATTATACCAAATTGATAAGTTCTAATACCAGGTTATCAATTTTTGATCACTGACTATGTTATCTATCAGGCTTAATAATCAGCCAAAATAACAGAATGAATTATAAAAATATACTCGTTGAATTTCATAATAATAACTTATTTTGTTATCACTGCGAACAACTTGATAACAAATCCTGTATTGTAAGCAACTTTATTGAAATAGTGTCACATTATCACATTATGTTATCAATTTGAAATCAAATTCTTGTTCTAAAAACTGAAAAAAATATTTTGACTAAAAGCAAAATTTTTTGTTCCAATATGCTGAAAATATTTATAGTTTTACAATTCAGCTTATAACGTTCATAAAAAAATGTGTTCGAAATGATAACATATGATAACAAAATTTGCCAATGGTGATAAATAAATTTGTTATGCGATAACAGCGGAAATCAAAACGATAACTAGGATAACAGAACTTGTTACTTATATGATATTAGCTTGTTATTTTCCTTTGCTAGGGTATCGAACCGTGGAACAGTTGGTGTGTTAGTAGATACATCTGTTGTTGTGTTGGATATGAAAAGTTGAGTTTGAGTAAATCAACTATCAAATCAACAGAAAACGCAAAGCGGAATGTTATCCCTAGCAGCACACTTGTTACAATTCGGTTGAAATAACTGCTATGTAACTGATTTGAGTCACAATCAAGTTGCTGCAACTAACTTAGATGGTTCTATGTTGCTGGGGATCTGATCTATAATGTTTTAATTAATGTTTGAAATTTGTTTTTTATTCTTAAGATGTGCCATGAGATCGCCAACACAATCCAAGATCCAGAATCCAAGCCATTGATGTTAAATTGGAGGAAGACCGGAAAGTTAACCATTGTAGTTACAGGATTTGATTCTACTGAACAAACTATCAACAGCACGTTTCTTGAGTCCGGAACAAAAAAACCGTAGCGGAAGCAATATTTGAAAGTTTGCAATGCTGGAGTATCGATGGTATTTACAAGTGCTACAATTTCTACGCTACAAGTGTAAACTCTGTAGACAAAAATGGCGCTGCTTTTATCCTTGTACGAAAGCTTGGAAGAAAGTTGCTAGATTTTCCTTGCAAACACCATATGTTTGAATTAATCCTTATGACAGCTTACAAAACGTGTTTCGGTCAAGCTATGACTTCACCAGAAGACACCCTATTCAAGTCATTCCGCAATGAATGGGAGAGATTGGACAAGATCGATTTTTCTGGTTTTCCTGAAGGTGACAATTTATTGAATGTTTATGTATGAAAATTACGATGTCTTTTTTTTTCTTGGCCTTTGAGGTACTTCAGTGACAAACTATGTAACCTTTTGCAAATAAATGCAGCTGCAAACACAGAGCTTCGTAAACACACACTCAAAGCGGCTAGACTTCGGCGTCCAGGGGCGCTACATTTGGCCAGATAAATGATGAAAGCTATTTACAGTCCCAAAATGCACCTTTTTCGGAAGCATGGTATTTTAGATTGCAATCAGATTCAAAGCATTGTCCTTTTTGTAGCTCAAGTTGATATAAAGTTTGTTCATTTTATGAAGAGGACACATTGTTTTGCAGATGTTTTCTTTATTGGTAGTCGAGTTCATAAACGGTTTTATGTGTTATATTCACTGTTGTCACTGCAACGTTTGCATTAAAAAGCATGGACAAAAATTTGTCGATTTTTCATGGGTTTACCTTTACCCGCACTGACAAAACTACCCATGCAGCATCAATCGTAGTAATCCATGAGTCAGCAGACAAAATTTTACAGCTCTATAATTCGAGCTCTAACCATGATGGCAAAAATAGTGAAGCAATACATCAACAACATTTTGACACTATTAGACATCTTGACACTATTAGACAACAATCAGCGACAAGAAGCTTCAAAGGATGCTGAAGAGGAAGACAGAGGGAAAAGTGGCTACACCGCTGCGTGCGCTTGGCCGGGAGGTTGGTTCAACCGGCCAAACAGTGAAAATGTACTTGGCAAACATAAACATATATTTTAGGAAGTGGAAGTCACGTCCACTGGTTACGGAGCTGCAGGCAATGGCGCAGCGGCAGCGGCTGAATAAGATGGACAACTCGATTTTCCCGGCAAATCGCGACGTGGCGGTGATGATGGACGACGAGACCTCTCTCACCCAGGATGGCAACAACCGGCAGGGCACTTCGTATTTTGCTTCCCCCACGAAGGACGTGAGCTCCGAGGTAAAGTTCATTTCACACACCAAGTTCCCCGAGAAGGTGCTGCTGTGGCTGAAAATCAGCGAGAAGGGGATGTCAAAGCCGCTCTTCTTTCGCTCCGGACTGGCCGTGAACGGGGATATTTATATTACGAAATGCCTACTAGAAGTTGCATCGTTCATCAAGAAATACCATAAAGTCGAAGACGCGGTCGTTGGAGGAGATGGAGCGGCTGAATATCGATGTGGTACCCAAGTCGGCGAACCTGTCCAACGTCCTCCAGCTGCGTCGAGAATTTCTGGGCCATCCTGAAACGTACGATCTACTTCAACAATTTTGTAGCGAAAACCTAGGAGGAATTGATTAATAAAACGAAGAAAGAACTCAAAAACATGCCTACACGCATGTTTTCGTCCGCCATGTTCTAGGCCGCTCGCAAGGTCATAGCATTTTTTTGCAAGTAAGCTTAAATAACTACCTTAATTTATCAAAAGCAATTATTTGTCTTAGCTTTTTTTATCACCATCCGAAAAAAAGTCAATTTTTTCATGTAAACGTTATTACGGAAAAATATAATTTTCATCAAAATCTGTTTTGCCGAACTTCAGGTACATTTCCCCAAAACCCGCATTATAAACGATTAGGATGCTTTCTTCACATTTTTTAAGACTTCGGCATCGTTCTTAGGTTCGTCCCAGCTGTTTCGCGCTTTTTTTGCCATTTTTGCTTCTTGTTGGTCTTGATGTTTGTGTGTGTGTGTGTTTTTTTACGCTTTGGACGAATCCAACATATACTCCCAGATTCTTGGCAAGCTGTCGAACTGAGTTCGAAGTTTGCGATAACAGAAGCTCTAAACTATTCTTCTCCTTTTGCGGGTGCCAGGGCAGCTTCTGGTTCTGGATCTTGGCAGATCGTCCACAGCAATTTGTTTACAAGCCAGTTCCTTGTAGTTCTATTGAACAAACAAAACTCTAGTGTCCTAATCAATTCGCTCCATTTTGCTAAACTCAAACTGGTTTGACTCATATAAAAAATGACAGTCGTCAGTGTATTGAATTACACGATGAAGCGTATTCCATCAAAATTCAGTAAAGCTTCTGATTTTTCTTGCTTACAAAAGTGTCTTATTTATAAAATTAACAGTTCTTCGAAGCTTTCATTGCAACAAACGCAATATTGAATGATCTGAAATTCATACCTCTTAGGCTGCCTGAGAAGTTCATTTAATATCAAACACGAAAACGTTTTTTCTTTCCAAATTCGGTTTTTTTTCTCAACACATTCTCCTTTAAGGCCGATACAGCGAGTCCAGCGAATTTCTATTTATTTTTATCCCATCCGAATAGTACTCCTTCGGAAGTCCTTCAAAATAACCATCGGTTTCAGCTATAAGCTCATCATTAGAGTAAAATCGCTTACCGGTGAGCCATCTCTTCAGGTTTGGGAACAAATAGAAGTCACTGGCGGACAATTCCGGCGAATACGGGGGATGAGGAACCAATTAATACCGAATTTCATTCAATTTTGCTTGAGCAATAGAGGATGAATGAGTAGGCGCATTGTCGTGATGATAGAGGCCGTTTTTTCTGGACTTCATCTTTCAAACGTTTCAATAACGCTGCATAGTATGCGCCTGTTATGGTCTTACCTTTTTCAAGATAATCGATGAATATTACACCTTGCGCATCCCAAAACACGGAAGCCATAACCTTTCCGGCCGATTGTTGAGTTTTCGGGCGCTTCGGAGCATTTTCGCCCGGTAAAACCCACTCTTTTTTTTCTGCTTAGATGACTCCGGTGTGTAGTAATGGATCCAAGTTTGAGAGGTTGTAACACGAATGCGTTTTTGTCCATTGTAAGCAAACGCGGCACCTATCGCACGCAGAGCTTCTTCATAGCCAAAACGGAATGCATGATGTTGCCAACACGTTCCATTGAAATGCCTTAAACCTAAGCTAACTCATTCAATTTCACTTTTGGATCCTCCAATACTATATCATGGATCTTATCGACGTTTTATGTTGTAGTGACCTCATTTGGGGATCTAGAACGCGGTGCGAAACGGCTGAAATTTTGACAGCCGTCATTCAAGAAGTGAAGCTCGTAGAAAATGGTTCACATTGGCGCCAACGCCAACGCCATCTCTATGAAATTAAAGGTACTTTTCAGACAGCCTAGTACCTTATCTATCAAACTACGGCCAGGGTGGTCTCTGCTATGCATAGAAATTGTCTCTATTCTATTCCGCGACCAGAAAGCATTTTTTAGCTTTAAGAACACTCAAACACTATAATTACTCTCGAGCAGAATTTTTTCCAGCATATTATAGTAGTTTCATTCGCTGACGAACTAGATTTAGTTTTTGATAAATTTAGATTATATGAAACATATGATAAAGAGGACGTTTGGTACATAAGCGAATAACATTCGAAATTGCATCAAAAACGTACGGTTTTCGTGAAATTGATGGTTCGCATTTCGCCAGGAAGTATAGCCCTTAATACCACTGCATAATTATCATGAAAAGGTTATTTTCTTACGCGTTTCAAATTTCTCCAGCACTATTTTTTACAAAATACAACTATTTGCTATCACTAAATGGTGAGCTATTAGAAGAAGCATAATGTTTGAGTTATCTTCCAATTACACCCGTTTCTATTTGCATGTCATAATTATTTCCAATATGTATTGTTTCATATTTAGTTTTATTTGATTTAATATCAATTTGTGGCTCTTGGAAAAAGAATCGCAAAAGTACTCATCTGCCTTCATGTCAACGTTGGTAATTATGGTGGTTGCGCTATATCGTCAGATACGTACGTGAGCCAGGCGAAAATGGGGTACACTTCCCCTTCCAAAAAAAGGAGGTAGGAGCCGGGATTGTAAACGCTTTTCAAATAATTTCTACGCCCAAAAGATGTGAGTTGTGTTGTTTTTAACTAACTAAACCCACTCCACTCTCAGCGCGCAACACTTCATCACACTCCTCTCAGCATAACTTCCAATGTGAAAAAAGTTGGGAAACTGCGTCCGTGTATAAAAACAACCGATGCCTCATCCCAACTCTCATTTTGGATAGATTTTTTATTCTTTGCTACTTTTGACTATATACATATGCGTACATTATATTAAGCTTTATGTATTTCATGCGCTTTTCTAAAGTGTAGATTTTTGGGATGAGTTTTTTTTGGGATTTTGAAAGTTGGGTGGTTAGGGGTAACATTAATTTTAGAGGATTTCATGTTTATGAAAAAAAAATCTCACACGGGAGGATGAGACTTTATATATGATGAAAATTTATTCATATGTACAGTTTTTTGTTATCCATTAAACAAATATGGAAAAAAATATTATAAAACCGCCACGCCCGATTTTTAACTTTGTGATTAAAGGACGAATTATTTTTTCATGCCAATTAATTGTTACATAATACATGTTGATGATAAAATTTCATTAAAATAGCAAGTGTTCGACACTTGCATGCTCCCCTTTCCAGCTGCACTAAGAAATTAAAGGACGCTGCTGCATACATGCGTTATTGAAGAAAAAAAAAACAACGACAGCAGTATAATTACAAATTTACTAACGGATGCGTCTAAAAAGAATAATCGATCTTTCGATTATTCTACATAGTTGGATATATTATGAATTGTTCGATGTCATTCGTGGTCTTCAATATTACTAGGGAATACTGCTATGGAATTATTTTGAAAATGTCGGTCAAAACATCACAAGGTATCATCAGTGTGGCGGCTCTTATGAGAAAAACAGACAAACCAACCAAATTTTAACTATAATTTAGAAGAAAAATTAGTAATCTCCATTTAATTCCAACTACCTTTGCTTATCTTCGACAGATACGCGTATTTCGTCTACAATGTGCAGACTTCTTCAGTGTCTCGTACTAATAACTAGTTGGAATTAAATGGAGATTACTAATTTTTCTTCTAAATTATAGTTACAAGTATTCCACTAAACAGCTCAAACCCTCTAGGATTCATAAACCAAATTTTATCAATAACCAGACTGATCAAATCTTTATACATGATCAAACTTAGTCCTGAACAATAAACGAAGTAACCCCAAGTAGCACAGTACGATCCTAATAAGTTGAAGTAACTTGATTATGACTTAGCAAGTCATGTTCATGTTATCTCAACCGAATATTTTTTTTTTAACCGGGTATTTTAACAAAAAAATTATATAATATCCAAGCTCTGGCCACTTTTCCGGCCTTTCGAGGAACTATTCCCGATAGCATCATAATTGTGGTCAATTATAGACTAATAACCCGTATTTTCTTAAAAGGGTTCCTGAACCGGTTTTTCGATTCCAAAAAAGAAAACAATAGTAGAGGAAAGGCTTGTAAGATGGAACAGCGCCACTTTTGACATTCACAGCGACAACACTATCGCGCTGACAAGTGTTAACCTCATTTTTTTGCTGTTCTTCAATTTTCATTTGCTTTTGGAGTGAATACATTAATTCGATTTAGCTCTTCCAGGTTCCATTGTTCGGAAGTGTTGGCATAATTAAAATAGCAATTATTTCTTGTGCTTAGTAAGTTTAAATTTCCCATCTATATCAAAAGGTTAATATTTGTGTTTGCAAGGTTAATATTTGTGTTTGCATTTGTATTTTTATTATCCAAAGGCATTTCCAAACAAATCGTAATATGAAACAATTTTTTGATGTTTTTTGTTTATGGCGACATTTTTGTAAGATGGAACACTGTTAGGCTTGTAAGAAAGAACCAAATTTTTTTCGTTTTAAAACATATGAATGATATGTTTTATGTCTGGAAATGCCATGGAATCGACAATAAATTGAAATATAACAATACATCTTCTGAAATTGCAATTTTCGATGAATTTCGAAAAAAGGCTATAGTTTTTTTTTATGACTATAAATAATCAGTTACATGGGCAAAATTGGAGCCTTTTAGTTCCTCTTTCGAAAAATCCTCGAAAAAATAAAAATTATACATGTTACGAGCAAAAAACGAATCGTGTTCCATCTTACAAGCCATTTATTGAAATTGCAACTTTCGATGGATTTCGAAAATATGCCATAGCTTTTTTAATTCTGACTATAAATAATTAGTTTCTTTGGCAAAGTGGAGCCTTTTAGTTCATCTTTCGATATATGTCTTTGGATTTGCGAAATAATAAAAATTATTCATTTTACGAGCAAAAAACGAATCATGTTCCATCTTACAAGCCTTTCCTATAAACACTCCCACTTTTGCCCAAATCGAGGATTAACGATGACATAATTGACTACTTTTTTCGTTGGCGTCTTCAGACTTAATGCTTGGGATCGAATAATGTTTATTTCTAGCTAATTTATTTCAGATAAGGGGTGGAAAATTGTAGAAATTAATTTTGTTCTACTTTATTAATTAATTTATTTATTTATAATTAGTTCATCGGACTATTGCTATCTGAATAAAAATTCACGGGTAAAAGCCTTTTATAAAAAAAGGCATAAAAACTATACATCTCTTGAAAACAAGTACAATACAAGTATACAAAGAAAACCTCGCAATGGAGCCAAAACATTTGTCACCAGAATAAAACTAATAAAATTTAATTATACGCCCGTTGCCACGCTGTTCTCCGTCATTTCTCAAGTCGTGGTTGTCATGACAGGGTTGATCGGGAATAATTACTATTAACAGGTAGCAACGCGTGTGATTACAGCCAGCTGTAAACAACAATTGACGATGTACTGTCAGCATTTTATGAAAAACTCTATGTAGTTTGCAATGATTTTGTACCTCGAAAAAGACAGTCATTTAAATCAACTTTTACCCAACCGTGGTGGACCTCCGAGCTACGCCATCTTAGAAACATACTAAGGAATGTGCGACACCGCTTCTTTCTCGCAATGTCCGACAGTGACCGAATCATCCTACGTAATGCTGAATCATCGTACAGGTCAATAATGCTAACCACTTACGAGAATTACATATCACGAATCCAAGCCAGTGTCAAACAGAACCCATCACGTTTCTGGGATTTTGTGAAGAAACAGAAGTCATCTTCCCGAATTCCATGCAACGTCAGCTACAACGATGCTCATGCGAGCTCCAATTCAGAAGCCGCTAATCTCTTCGCCTTGTTTTTCGAGAGTTATTCAGCAAAGTGTCACCTGTATCACGTCAAGGCTACTTCTCCCATATTCCCTCGCCATCCATTAACCAATCCATCATTCATCATCCAATTTTCTTCAAAGGAAATCTCGGAAGCCATCGAAGACCTTGTCGCCAAGAAAAGATCCGGGACAGACGGCAATCCACCAGTGTTTCTGAAAAGCTGTTCCACGGAACTAGCAGCACCTGTTGCGTGTTTGTACACCATATCGCTACGTGAAGGAACATTCCCGGGGTTTGGAAAACTGCCTCTATCGTTCCTATTCACAAGTCTGGCAATGTCAACCGAGTCTCAAATTATCGTGGTGTTTCTATACTATGCTAGCTTAAGCAAAGTATTTGAGAACCTGATGTACAAGGTGTTGTATACTGTTATCACCCTTAATTTTCGATAACCAGCATGGATTCATGAAACACCGCTCAACAACAACAAATTTGATATATTACCACGCTGTCACGTTAAATGGAAAAGAGAAGGCAAATTGACCCGATGTATGTTGGTTTTGCAAAAGCATTTGGCATCGTACCGCACAGCCTAGTCATCGATAAACTAAAGTACATTGGCTTTCCGAATTGGATATCGCAGTGGATATTTTCGTATTTATCTGACCGTACCTCGACTGAACTCAGCACGATCCAGTTTATTCTGCATGACGTTCAGTGTTCCTCAGGGCAGTGTCATTGGTCCACTGATATTCAACATTTTTGTGAACGATCTGTGTCTGCTTCTCTCCTCGTTTAAGCTTTCATTTGCCGACGGCCTGAAGTTTGTTCGTGCTATACTGTCCCCGGATGACTGCACCACTCTACAGACGGATATCAACACCATATTGATCTGGTGTGGCGATAATGACATACGCATCAACAGCAAGAAATGGAAGATCATATCCTTTAGCCGCTAAAGGGCGATACGGTCAAAATTTGGTCAATATCAACTTGACGTATTTCTTTCAATTTTGCATTTAAAAAACCTGAACACCCCTCATTTTGAAGGTGTGTGTGTGTGTAGAATGTTGCTCCTATTTTGATTTTGGAATTCACTCTTCAGTTGTCAAAATGCCGTCCAAGCAAGAAGAGCAGCGTATCAAAATTTTGCTCGCGCATCGCGAAAATCCGAGCTACTCGCACGCAAAGTTGGCAAAATCGCTAAAAGTTGCCAAATCAACCGTTACAAATGTAATTAAAGTGTTTGGGAAACGTTTGTCGACAGCCAGGAAGTCTGGATCGGGAGGAAATCGAAAACCGGAAGCCGCTGAGACGACAAAGAGAGTTGCCGGTAGTTTCAAGCGAAACCCTAACCTATCTCTCCGAGATGCCGCAAATAAGCTGGGTGTATCGTCTACAACCGTGCATCGAGCCAAAAAACGAGCCGGACTATCGACTTACAAGAAGGTAGTGACTCCAAATCGCGATGATAAACAAAATACGACGGCCAAAGCGCGATCCCGGAGGCTGTACACGACGATGCTGACGAAGTTTGACTGCGTGGTAATGGACGACGAAACCTACGTCAAAGCCGACTACAAGCAGCTTCCGGGACAGGAGTTTTATACGGCAAAAGGAAGGGGAAATGTAGCAGATATTTTCAAGCACACGAAACTGTCAAAGTTCGCAAAGAAATATCTGGTTTGGCAAGCCATCTGTACCCGTGGCATTTTCATAGCTTCCGGGACTGTCAACCAAGAAATTTACGTGAAAGAGTGTTTGAACAAACGTCTGCTGCCTTTCCTGAAGAAACACGGTTGTTCCGTACTGTTTTGGCCGGATTTGGCAACTTGCCATTACGGTAAAAAGGCCATGAAGTGGTACGCCGCCAACAACGTGCAGGTGGTTCCCAAGGACAAGAACCCTCCCAACACGCCAGAGCTCCGCCCAATTGAGAAATACTGGGCTATTGTCAAGCGAAACCTAAAGAAGACCAAAAAAACTGCTAAGGACGAGCAGCAGTTCAAGGCAAACTGGCTTTCTGTGGCGAAGAAGGTGGACAAGGTGGCTGTACAAAATCTGATGGCAGGGGTCAAGCGTAAGGCCCGGCAATTCGGATTTGGAAAAGCGGAAGCCTAACTGAATTTTTTTCCTGAATTTTATACTAATTGAACTTGAAAAAGAAATTTAATTTGATTTTTTAAATAAACGATTTCACCGATTTACACGCGTTTTCCCTTGACCAAATTTTGACCGTATCACCCTTTATAATAAATCCGTACATAACCAGTACAGTATGGACATTAAAACACTGGAGCGTGGTATCTCTATCTGCGATTTTGGCGTAACCATCGATGAGAAGCTTAGGTTCAATGAACATATTGGGATTGCGACATCCAAAGCATTATCTGTTCTTGGGTTCATTTGTCGACATGCTTCCGACTTCACTGACATACATGCTTTGAAAACACTGTACTGCACGCTTGTGCGTAGCATCCTTGAATATGCTTCCCCGGTTTGATCTCTGTACTACTTAGCGCATATTCTTTTAATTGAACGTATGCAGAAAAAGTTCATATGATTTTCATTCGGGCTCCTTCACTGGAACGATCCAAACAATCTTGCTCCCTAACCCGAGCGATGCGATGATGCCAATTGCTAGGCCTGGAATTGCTGTCTGCCAGACGTGTGAAAATGCAGCGTTTGTCTGTCGACTGTCCTAAGCTTCTTGAGCAGATACCGCTGAACATTCCTCCACGACGCTTTCGGAACTCCAACTTGCTTGCTGTTCCGTATCACCGAACCAATTACGGTTACAACAACCCTCTTCAATGAGATTTCAACAACGGTCATTCAATGAGATTTCTGATTAATTTGATTTTCAATATATTCAGGACTATTTTTAAAAACCGAATCATCCGAATTGTTTAGTTACATAAGTTAAGTTAGAATAAATACGTACGTACGATCTTGTTGTCGAAGACGGTGATAATAAATAAACAATAAAAAATGCATCTGACATTCACCGTCTATCAGAGTACAGAATAGAGCGTCTTTCCGTCGTAAAGCGAAAGTTGAAATGCGCATATTGCTCGTTGAATTGAACCGGCATGAATCGTATTAGATCGTTTGAACCGTAATTTGTTGTTCGGGGTCCAGCAAATCTTTCGATCGATGATGCAATGCCTGCTACGTTCACGGGTCGCAAAACCTAAGAATTGACAAAGATCCTCGTAGGATGGAAAGTTTAGTGAATTATTCTAAATAAGGTGTAGAATCATTACGAACACGTTTCCAGAACAGAATACGTTCTCATTATCTAAATAGAAGAAAAAAAATAAGCGCGTAGATTTTCCCTTCGTTTATTTCCAAGCCAAAGAAGGCGTAAACAACGAAATGGTTGGCAACCTCTCATGCGCCATACAACAATGGTTGCAATCTTTCATACAACAGGTTGAATTCAGGCGTTATCTGACTTAATTTTGCATGAAATATCCTATTATTTTCTGCCAAATATAGCATTCCCTTTATGTGCATTAGATAAGGTAGAAAATTCAATTCATCTGCATACAATAACCGGCAATCAGTTAGAAGTATAAGACCAATTTCGTTAATGAAAATCAAGAAAAGTAATGAGACACGCCTGACTAGTTAGAAATATAATCTGATTGCTCTAAGACAATTCTTGCGCGAAGCATTCTATTGGTTCAGGTATGATATTTGAGAGACACCAAACACTCCCAGCTTTAGCATAATCAATTAAAAGCTGCCTTAAGTTCCGTGTACACAGATAAAAAAACATTTAATTTTCTGCGTTATATAATGCCAGAAAGGAAATGCTAGATTTGGCAGAAAATAATGGGATATTTTATGTAAATTTAAGCCAGATAACGCCTGAATCAAGCCTGTTGTATGAAAGATTGCAAACATTGTTGTATGGCGCATCAACGACTACAACCAATTGCGTTGCTTACGCCTCCTTTGGCTTAGAATTAAACGCGGATGTTAAAATTAATTATTTTTTTCTATGTATACAACGTCCACATGTGCTCCTACACGGAGAAAAAACTTTAGTAATTACAGTCATGTTTTAGGTTTTTTCAACCAAAATTTTATTTTGAAATAGGGCTTAACAAATTCTCGGTTTGCATTGACAAAGTTCAATGCTTGAAATAAACTAAAAAGTTATGTTGTTTTTGGTTTGGTTTTATACCTGAATACAATAAAAGTTTAGTTGAAAGAACCATAGCATTGGTTGTTTCATTTTGACAACTGTTAAATCTTAGGTTAAGTCAAACAAAACTAGCAGTTTGTCTTAAACAATTTCGGTTTGAATCAAACGTACTAGTTGTTTGGAATAAACTACAAAATACTTGATGAAACCAACCATATTAGTTGAAACAAGCAACAATATTTTTAATATCAAATAGATATTTTTTTCACATCTTGTGCGGAATGCCATGAATTTATTAATTTATTTTTCATTTGACCGTTGATGCATGCAAAACTACCATGGCAGTTGAAATCCTTTCAACATTTACCAACAGAACAGGGTTTTAACTAATATGTTATAAACTTTCCGTGTGTCCGAACATGTTTCAGCTTTTTTCATGCGTAATGATATTCATGATAGAGAAAAAGGTTACCCCAATGACATGGTGAACAAACCATCGTGGAGACAGATGTTTGGCTTCCTTCAAAAATCCTGAAATGACTGTCTCAAGGTGTCCTTGCTGTGCAAAAATCCGGCGAGCTCCGAAGCGGCTGTAAGATTTTAAACTTTTAAATTTCAAATAACTTTTGCTTGTCTGGGAGTTGCAACAAGTGACTAACAAAAACTCTTTTAATATCTGGCTGACAGCTCAACAGAAACAAACTAAACATTTAGTTCGTTTTAAACTATTTTTAAGGTTGATATTTGCCTAATCAAAAAATCAGTTTAACTTTCCCTGAGCATTTAGGTTGACTCAGCCAAACATCACAATTTGCACGAGCGGTTTCTGTCAACATTACTTTTGATGATAAGAAATCTGTTTATGGTTGAAACGAAACTAAGGTGTTAGTTTGAATCAACTAATTTTCAATTTGAATGAAGAAATTTTTTCTTGTGTAAATAAAGTGAAAAACTCGTTCGATTCAACTGATGTCGAAAATTAAAAACGAACATATGTTGACTTTTGTATAACCAGAGTTGTAGTTTAAATTACAACCAAAAATTTGTTTGTTACAAACTAGACTCATTTTTCTCCGTGTACTTCTATATTTTGTACACTGCAAGTTAATTTTAGTTTATACTACTAAATCGAAGGTAATACTCACAAATCCCTTCGTTGTTTTCTGCAACGAAACTGATTTGAATTTACTATGAAGGTACATTCGTAATTAATGGCACACGCGCAACTGTCAAAAGCACGAAGCTTTTGTTGACATAGAAAGAACATTCGTGCATTGTACGTAAACAATACAAAGAGCTACAAATATTTGGTCACAAATTAAAAAGAAACGTCCCTGTGCTGGTTGCATGAAGGACTGACAAATCTTCTTTATCGACTCGAAATGAAATTGACAAAAAAGCAACCACGTGGAGTGTCCAACGTCTTTTTGATGTTTCTGACATAGGATTTGAACCTGAATTTTTTGAAAGAGCTGATACTGACTCCGTGGTTGATCTCAATAGGCCATGCTGACTCATGAGACATGTTTGATTAATGAGCATGAAGTTATAACTCTCGACTGCGCTCTAATTTTTATTTTGGGAGAGATAAATGATTCCCGCCCATACCAGCAGCAACACCATCATGCATGAGTACGGTATATAAGAGAAACAGCGATTGGCTGGTCTTTACGAACTTCATTTCGTGCATTTGACAAGAAGGTTCAATGATAGCATTTCACCAGATTAAAAGCATTATGAATGTTTCATACAATTTACGAGACATTTTTTCTATGTACAAAATCCATGTTTACGAATCGCGTGAAAACTACTTTACGAAGATAAATTTTCAGTGTAGATATTGTGAGATGAAAAGAACGAGGATTGTTGAAACCGAACGTTTCGGACGGAAACCATGTTAGACAGGAGAGATGTAATTTCTTGAGCTGACAAGGAGATGTTACTCATCAAAATCGCTTTATATTGCTTGTGTGCGGTCAATATTAGAACATTGTAGTATTGTTTGGTTGCGTTATATGAAGAAACACGAAGAACGAATAGAGTCAATCCAAAAACAGTTTTACTCTATGCACTACGTAGGTAGGCTTCAAGGTCAAGCGGTTAGCGACGTCACATGTCGTTCAGCTGATTGCCATGAAGTGAGGGTTCGATTCTTGCTTCAGCATGTGAAACTTTTCGCAAAACGAAAATGTCCATCCCGCTCTTCTGGGTGTAAGGTTCACCTACAAAGGAGTTCTCCTACAAAGTAGATGATAAAATTACGCGTAGATAAAGAATTTAGAAGCTCCTGTATATTAGCTCAGTAATAAGCTCAGTTGATCAGAAGTCAAAATGTACTCAACAGATGGCGGTTTTTTTTTGCGTGCACAGGTAACTTTATGAAATGATAAAGATGATATGTCTGTTTGCGTATGCAACTAAAGCAACTGAACAGAAATAAAAAAAAATTAAAAAAGGCTATAACTACAAAACGTTTATCTACGAGTAGACAGGGTCCGGCACTTGTACTACTCCATTAATTCAATCGTCATTATTTCTTAATTTTTATTAAATAAACACTTAAAAAAACACTTTTAAGAGTGTATTAGTAGAACGATTGTAATTGGAAAACTAGGAAAATTCAGTTTTTAATTTATTATTTAAAAAAAAGTGGTCAAGTGAAGCGTTAATTTAAATTTTCCTAGTTTTCCAATCAGTCATAACTACTTTACACACGAAACTGCATTTTGTCTAGCCTGTCAGTGGATGTATGTGCTACTTTTCTAATTGAGTGTTATACGGAAAAAATAATCTCGAAGAGAAACGTTGTGTTGTGGTTGCCTTGTTTCGAGCTAGAAAATGGCAGCAGGAATGTGTGTGCAGAAACTTTGCACACCGTACAGTCAAGAGATACACGAAGACTGGAAGTACCAAAAATGGGGACGTTGATCTACTGAGGTGACACCTGGCATGGTAAAGATTGTCAAGAGGCGCTTTAAGAGAAATACTCGATGTAGTGCCATTAAATATATGGACGATCTCAATGTATTGGATCGAAACCTCCACCGTATCCTGAGAGATAAACTTTAGACCAAGCCTTACAATATCCAGAGGGTTCAAGACCTATCAGTGAGGCAGAAACATGAGACAGTAAAAAGAACGAAGGTTGGAGAATATCGTGTTTTCGGACGTGAAACTTTTCACCGTACAGCAGTTCGAGAATAATCAGAACGACAGATTTAAGTTTCCAGAAAGATCACGAACCTATGCCGTGCGACAGAAACCAGTATCGGTGATAGTTTCGGCCGGAATCACCAGTGATGGTCAGACTCCGCTGGTTTTTGTCCCTGAAGGACTGAAGATCAACCCAAAATACATATCGGGAACTGGTTCTTCTACAGAACGTCTTCGAACCGTGGGTTCGTAATTTTGGATCCACGAATTGGGTTTTCCAACAGGACACGAACCCGGCTCACACAGCGAAGAAAACCCAACTCTGAATTACGGAACAATTGCCAGGGTTCATCTCAAGTTCGAAGCGGCCAACGAGTTCACCTGGTCTGAGTCCTACGGACTTTGCAGTCTGGAGTATGTTGGAGGCGAAAAATTGCAATAAAAAACATGAGGATGTGAAAGCCCTGAAGTGACATCTGGTGTCAAACTGGGGGCCAGTCAAGTCAAAATTGATCAGTGATATTTCCAAAAGTTTTTTGTTTCCAAGTTAAGTTTAATTTGAAATAAAAAGTTTTTGTTTTGATCAATTTATCCGTTTGTTTCAATGTAGCACTTCAAATGCCGGACCCTCGATTTAGCTACATGGGTCTCCCCCAGGGATCATGTTTAAGCCCCCTTTTATATAATTTTTATGTCAAAGACATTGACGGTTGTCTTGGTGACAACTGTACGTTGAGACAACTTGCAGATGACGGCGTAGTGTCTGTCACGGGACCCAATGGGGTCGATCTGCAAGGACCCTTACAGGATACCTTAGACAATTTGTCTACTTGGGCTCTAGAGCTAGGTATCGAATTCTCTACGGAGAAAACTGAGTTGGTAGTTTTTTCAAGGAAGCATAACCCAGCACAACCAAAGCTTCAAATTTGGGGTAAGCCGATAACTCACTCTATGTCATTCAAATATCTTGGGGTCTGGTTCGATTCAAAGTGCACCTGGAGATCCCATATTGAGTATGTGAAGCGAAAGTGCCAGCCAAGGATCAACTTTCTCTGCACAATTACCGGGACCTGGTGGGGAGCTCATCCACAAGATCTTCTAACGTTATACCGGACAACGGTTTTGTCGGTTATGGAATACGGTAGTTTTTGTTTTCAGTCAGCGGCTCGGTCGCACTTCATTAAACTGGAACGTATTCAGTATCGGTGTCTTCGTATCGCGTTAGGTTGCATGCACTCGACTCACACCATGAGTCTTGAAGTGCTGGCTGGCATGTTGCCACTCTCGGATCGGTTTTCAGAATTATCTCTCCGGCTCCTCACCAGGTGTGAAGTTATGAACCCCCAGGTGATCGAAAATTTTGAGAAGCTTCTTAAGTTGAATCCTCAAACGCGCTTCATGACTTTGTACCATTTGTACATAACACAGGATGTCAGCCCTTCGCCGAACATTTCCAACCGTGTTTGCTTCTCCGATTTCGACAATTCGGTTCATTTTGATTTATCCATGAAGCAGGAGCTTCGTGGAATCCCAGAGCATCATCGTCCTATGATTGCTCCTGTGATATTTGCTGCAAAGTTTGGCCAAGTTGATTCCACTAAATCGTTTTTCACTGACGGATCATTGATAGAGGAGTCAGCAGGCTTTGGAATATTTAATGAAATTTATAGCGCCAACCGTAAACTTCAAGCTCCTTGTTCCGTATATGTCGCTGAATTAGCGGCAATACATTTTACGCTAGAAATTGTTGCCTCACTAACACCGGATCAGTACTTCATTTTCACGGATAGTCTCAGTTCTATAGAGGCTATTCGCTCATTGAGGCCGGTAAAGCACTCCTCGTATTTTCTCATGAAAATACAGGAGCTTCTAAGTGCTTTATCTTCGCGTTATTTTATCATCACCTTTGTATGGGTCCCATCTCATTGTTCAATTCCGGGCAATGAGAAAGCAGACTCGCTTGCAAAGGTGGGCGCTATGGAAGGCGATATTTATGATCGACAAATCGCCTTCAACGAATTTTTTACTATTTTTCGTCAACAGTCACTCGTCAGCTGGCAGTATAAATGGAGTAAAGGAGATTTGGGGCGATGGCAACATTCTATCATCCCAAAGGTGTCGAAGAAATCGTGGTTTAGCGGAATGGATGTGGGTCGAGACTTCATTCGTGTCATGTCTCGCCTCATGTCCAATCATTATTCTTTGAACGCTCATTTATACCGGGTTGGGCTGAGCGACAGCAATCTCTGTGAGTGTGGACAAGGCTATCAGGACGCAGATCACGTTATGTGGTCTTGTGCTGAGCATTCTGGAGTCAGATCTGAGCTTTATGATTCCCTTCGGGCTCGAGGTAGACAACCCAATGTGCCAATTCGAGATATTTTGGCTGTACGTGATTTGGAGTACATGAAACTCATTTATGTGTTTTTGACTAACATTAGTCTTAGGTTGTAGTTAGTTTAACCTGTATGTTTATTTTAAGTTTTTTTTTATCTGTGTATGTGTATGTGTTTTTTTTCTTTTTCAAAACATGTTCAAGTCAAAAGAAAACCATAAATTGTATAGTTATAAGTGTTTCAATAATTTAGAATTTAAATTTAACGTGTTAGGTAAACCATACTTTAAATTCCCACCCTCTTTCCCATCCGTAATTTGTAATTCCTATTAACCTCGAGACGGCCGCGAGTAATCGGTTTTATCCCCCTAACTTTAGTTTTAAGACAAATGATGTATAAAAACATGAAAATTTGGCTCTGTAAAGTTAATTCGATTGAGCCTGTACAAATAAATGATAATAAAAAAAAAAAAAAAAAAAATGCCGGACCCTGTAAAAATGATGTCCTAGACTTTTTCGGGTATACCAGGGCTATTAAAGAAGCAATATACAACATATCTGTCATTTCACGATCAACCAATTTAAAAACAAATATAATAGATAAGCTTAAGTACTACAGTACTACAGCTTTTCTCTTATATAAATATGTACATAATTTTGTAAACAAATAATGCTAATACTTGGAAATGTGAGGGACCATTAGGACACCCGATTGAAGCACTCTGGATGGGGTGAGTGCGAATGCCAGCTCCTCATTGCTAACAGTTTGCGAATAGAACGATGAGCGCTCAACTTTCGTGCCGAACAGATGCGTGCTATCATGTCGTGATCAAACTAGTTTTTTTCGTGTCAAACTAGTTAAACAATTTCTTTTTTTTCCTTTCTTACCAACGCTGAGCCGATCGGTGTCGCTGTGCGTACAAACGAGTTTGCGAAGAGCCGTCGCGAAAATACTTTTCGCATTAATTTTGTGAATGTGCCGGAAAAACCAGACCCCAACGAAAACAACAGAGGCTGAAACCGCCACCTGCCTTCAACAATGAATATTTTCTCTCAATAGCTACTTCCTCGGCCTTACATCAGCCGAGTTCAGAAAGCGAGTTGTTGACCCCTTTACATGTCATCAGCCTCCTGCTAGTGGCAAAGTGGACCGCAAAACTGCTAGCAGAAAGTCCTATGGAAACGATACGGATTCATTTATTGGCTCATCCAGCTCTAAAAGGCAACTCCGCATGCGTCCAGCAGGTAAGAAGCCTCGTGTGGAGGACAGCAACGATAACATGCAAGATGTGAGTATTACAGCGTCCTAATAGCTGAGTTATTTAGTCATAAGCTTGCTTCTATTAACATAAACACCGTCACGAACGGTACAAAATTAAACGCACTTCAGAGTCTCGTACTAAAGCTGCCACTAGACATCGTTTTCATCCAAGAGATCGAAAATGAGCAACTCTCTCTTTCTGGTTTCAATATCATCTGCAACTTAGACCATATAAGGCGGGTAACGGCAATTGCGCTCAAAGACCACATACAGTTTTCTCAAGTTGAAAAGTCTGGATGGCCGTCTAATCACTTTGTGAATACAAAACACAGAAAGATTTTTCAACAGACCGATCGCATACTACCTTCGGAACAACACGCCACACGTCATCCTTGTGATTCCATGAGTATAACCACAAAGTCCAGCACTGCAGGTAACCGTACGCCAGCTGCTGCTCCAAGATGTACCATAAAGCCGCATGTACCATAAAGCCCTAACGATCGTGGACAAAAGCGTGGTTTCTGGTCCCTCCGCCTCCATCTTTTAACTATAAAAAACGTTGAATATTTTCAAGCTCGTTGGCAACGTTGGACCAGACAACGAAGGTGTTTTCCCAGCTGGATGGCTTGATGGATAACATGCGCGAAATTCTTTTTCTATGGAAATCGAGAGAACCATTTATGCGTATAACCAATTTCGGCCACTCCTTCAACAATCAAGCGATTCAGATTACACATTTCTGCGTAGTAAACACAACGTGGCAGAACATTCAACAAATTTGCGTTTTTTCCTCTATTTATTAGTTTTTATTTGTGTTGTTCAAACTTCTTGTAAAATTTTATCGTCGCTCAATGAAACACTACAGAAACAGCTCCCAGATGAAACATCAAAGTACCTTTCCTTTATTCTTTGCGCACTTCAACCTGCGAGTAATCAGTCCAATTCTATTGTGGCTCAAATAATTAAGTCCGACATCAATACACTCTGCTCTCTGTTTGACGCGATCAAGCTTTAATAACCACTGATTGCCCTCATCATGCCATTGTACTTGTATGAAGGACTAAAAATTAAGAATCGATAAATCGGGATGGATGAATCGATAGGTAACATCACTTATATCTGGATCAACAATAGAAAAGGGCCCATCAACATTTGTAAACAAACACTCCTGAGCCCGTTTTCTCGCAAGCCGCTAGCTACACACGCAAACCTACAGAATCATCGTGTAGGGGAAACTTTCTCCTACATGATGATGGTATTGGTTTTCGTGGGTGGTCTACGCTTTGCGAGGAAATAGGCTCAGAAGTGTTTGTTTACAAATGTTAATAGGCCCTTTTCTATTGTTGCTCCAGATATGTATCCATGGGGATATAAAGAATCACCTTCCAACAACAATTGATCAAAAAACCGAACTATCTAACATGAGGATCCTCCAAAAGGCGGGGAGAAGAACTCGTCGTCTATTCACAAACTGTTAGCAACGGTCTGCTGCATACCCTTATGGAATTAGCAAGACATATTATAAAAATACTAGAAGCATACGTAGCTAGACAACATGATCTTCATTTTGTTGACCGGGCAATCAAAAAAAAAAAAATTATACCGTAGTCTGATAAATCTCGAAAGTCATTATTATATTCTTCGATTAACCTAAATTATACTGAATTGTGCTTTGCTACTTAGAATCAACCATTTATTCTGTTAGGTATTTAATTTTGAAACAAGTCAATAGACATAACACCTTTAACATTCCATAGAGTAAAACCTTTTTGCGCAAACACTACTGCCACCTATTGTGTACAATGTGACATCCGATTAGCTGAACAGACATCGTTAGGTTGTAAGCGTCAAACACCAGGTAATAGAATAGGCATTCCACAAGTGGCACTAATATCAACAATCAATGTGCAACAGGCGATTTGAAATTAGTTTACTGTTGCAGATTTTTCCTTGGTCCGAAGTACACCTTGCAGTCTGCATTACACTCTTGCGCCTATCGGTACCTTTCGGTACTAGTATCTTTGGTTTTGTTTTCATTCGATTTGTTGTTTCGATGGTCATCCATTTATATTGAACGTTAAGTGGGGGTGACTCCGGCGTAACATCCATACCTCTCACGCCAAAGTCAGGAGTTTGAAGCTCACCCCCGGTCAAGTTACGAAAATACCCAAAAGGTATATGAGTGACTACGATGGGAGATGAACCAGCCCAGGACTGAAAATCTCGATAATAACAAAACTAAAAAAACCTGAACATTAAGTAATTGTTCGATGAAATAACACAACCTTACTATTTATGCGTATTAAATGGCTAAAATATTTACCTGCACTTAGTAATTCAGAAAAAGCACCAAAAAATGAAAAAAGTGCCACTAAATTATTAAGGCCTGTGCCAACAAATAATGTGTGATCAGCATTAAAAAATTAGGAATGAGCAATAAAAGATGAGAAAAGATCTTCGGATAATCTAATTGTGACCGGTAAATCTATCAAATAAAGCAACAGCTATTAGTATATGTGCAATTAAATATGGCAGTATTTCCGCCAAATTATGTAATTTGAGCACTAAACTATTCGCATATGTCTTTTAATTTTGTTGGATTTTCCCATAAAAACAGTAAAATGAGCAATGGATAAATAAATATAAGGGCCTAAAAGCCATTTCTGAACGATGACTTTAACTGTTGATTTCTCACGAATCACGAGAATCCCACCATATCCTACTACTTCATATGGTAGAACTAACATTCTTCAACCAAATGCTGCTTTTATTTCACGACAGTGATTTAAGATTCAAGAGAAATCGATATTTAAAGTCATTATTTACAAATGGCTTTTAGGCCATGAACATGAATTACTCGAGATATGCTCGATTGGCTCCGCCAAGTGACAGTTCAAATTGGGTCCCGTCGTTGTATCCGCCAGACTATGAATCTAGTGACTATAGTCGACAAGTTTAACTATCTCGGCCAACTGGTTACTGCGGTTACAATGATAACAGCCGTGAGATCCGTAGGCGTATTATCAGTGGAAGTCGTGCTTACTGTGAGCACCCCGGAGCACTACCGATACACCCTGCGCCGTGCTGTACCTGCGATACTCGAGCGACGTTGGCCCTAAACGTCAGTGAAGGACCGGGTGGAAATGAATCGACAAAGAGAGTGTATGTGTATGCGAGGAAAATGAAAATAAACAACAAACATAGAAGAAAAGATAGTTGAGGATTGTAAGAGTTCATTGTATTAAAAAGTAAAAGAATTAGGCTGTTTTCGATTCGTTGTGCGTTAGAACAGTTTTGAGCACTGGTTAAAAAGTAGATAATACGTAGGAAATTGATTTATTTCACATTGTAGGTTACTGCTGCATTGGAGAAATTCTCGACATACCTGTAAAAGAAAGGAATTAGCAAACTATAAATTTTCAAGCTGCTTCTTTGATAAAAACGCTGCTGTGAAAATTGGTTTGTTCTGGTCCTAACACTAACCATGGGCTCCACATCCAACTGCGGTCAAATAGACCAGATGGAGCAAGATTTAAGAAATACAAGGTGCTCACGAGATTGGAGGAGAGCAGCAAGTAACTGAGAACATTGGAGGGATATTGTGTATCAGGTAGTGTTGTAATTGCGTTATGCCATGAAAATAAAATAAATAACCATCGGCAAGATAAAAAAAAATTACTTAAAAGAAAGCTTCCATCTTGTGTTTGTATTTATGCATTCTTGTTAAACGAACGTAGCCTTGAACCAGTGGCTGGATAGCCATACATAAAATGGCTCAGAAAGTACCAGCACATCGGTCCCAAGCTAAGTGATTCAGAATTCAGAATATTCTCTCAAAATAACACAGCGAATCAAAACAAAAACAAAGTTTCTAAAGGGTGCCCACAGTTAAATTGCATCACTTTCAATGAACTGTAACATTTCGCCCTTTGGGTTGATTTCAACGAATTTTTTTGTAAAATTACCTCAGCGTGTGTTGTTTACACTACGTGAGTTTCATTATGAAATGTGGCGTAGTTTCGAAAATGGAGTCGAAGGAACAGCAAGGGCGCGAGAACATTTTGCACACTTCTTTCGCACCGAGCCATCGGAAAGATGTTGAAAATTCACCAGTCCACTGTGTTATAAAACTGTTAGTGTCATAAAACGTTTTGGGGAACGTTTAACTGTCGATCGGAATAAGGTGAATGGTAGAAAAAGTGTTCCGTACTGTGTGAAGGATCACATGCGGGTAGTTGCTGCCTTTAAACGCAAACCCAACTGTTCCGTTCGGGATGTCGCAAAAAAGCTGCAGTTGACCAAAAGTTGTGTGCAGAAAGCAAAGAAACGAGGCTCCGTTCATTCAAAGTTCAAAAAGCTCCAAACCACAATGAAAAACAGAATAGGACAGCTAAAACACGTGCGCGTAAGCTGTACACACAAATGTTGACGAAACTACACTTCTGCATCCTGGACGATGAAACACACGTAAAAGTGGACATGGACAACCATGCTGCTTTCCCCACGAATATACATTTTGTGTCTTAGTTGCCTGGATAATTCTCATGTTTGGTTGAAATTTCTGTTTGATTTGTATGAGAGACCCCCCCCCCCTCCCCCGGAGAGGGGAGGAGTCTTTCCATTTGCATGATAAGTTCTCCCTCCCCCCTCCTTCCAGGCGGCGAAAGATTCTCAAACTACATAAGAACGTTTTCCGACCCAAAAAACTCCTACATACAAAATTTCATATCAGTAGGGATAATTCTCATGATTGGTTGAGATTTGTGTTTAATTTTTAGGAGAGGCTAACTCCCTTCCAAAGAGGGGAGGGTTTTCAAACCACCGTATACATATTTATCGCCTTCCACTATCGCCTTTCACATGCCAAATTTGGTTCAATTTGCTTTAGTAGCTCTCGAATTATGCAGATGCCATCCCTTAGGGATAAGTGGAGATCTCAAACCAACGCGGAAACATTTCTTGCCATCAGAAACCTCCACATGCTAAATTTGGTTCGGTTTGCTGGCTTAGTTCTCGAGTTATGCAAAAATTTGTGTTTCATTTGTATGGGAGCCATCCCTCCCGCCCATCCTTTCCAGACGGAGAAAGAGTCTCGAACCATCATAAGAACTTTATCCGGCTCGAAAACTCCTGCATGTAAATTTTAATACATATCAGTAGGGATAGTTCTCAGGTTTGTTAAAATAAGTGTTTGATTGGTATGAGAGCCCCCCTTTCCTTCCAAAGAGGAGAGGTGTCTCTAACCACCGTGAAAATATTTCTTGCCTTCAAAAACCTCACCATGCCAAATTAGGTTCCATTTGATTGATTAGTTCTCGAGTCATGCAACAAAATTTTGTTTCATCTGTATAAGAGCCATCCCTCCCATCCTGATAGGAAAGAGGTCTCAGACTACCATAGAGACATATTTTATCTCCAAAATCCCCCACATGCCAAATTAAGTTCTATTTTCTTGACTAGTCCTCGAGTTATGCAGAAATTTATAATTCATTTGTATAGGACTCCCCCCCCCCCCTTTAAAACAGGGGTGGAGTCTCGAACCATCATAAGAACCTTTTCCAGTCTCAAAAAACCCTGCATACAAATTTTCATAACAGTAGGAAGAATTCTCATGATTGGTTTAATTTGGTGTTCCAAATTTAAACCCCTCTAATTTCAAATTTTAACTGCTCCCCCCCCCCCCCTACCAAAAAAGAGAAAGGGTCCTTAAGCACCGTAGAAAGATTTCTTGCCTCCAAAATCCCCACAAATCAAATTTGGATCCGTTTGCTTTCTTAGTTCTAGGGTTATGCAGAAATGTCAGTTTCATTTGTATGTGAGCCTCCCTTCTAGGAGAGGGAAGGGTCTCAAACCACCATAAAAACATTTTTCGCCACATTCAAAACTTGGTTCTATTTGCTTGATTAGTTCTTGAATTATGCACAAACTTCTGTTTCATTTCTATAAGATCCTCCCATAGAAACTTTTCTTGTCTCTTAAAACTCCCACATGCTAAATTTGGTTTTCTTTGCTTGATTAGTTATGGGGATCGAGTTATGGGGAAATGTGTGCTCCATTTGCATGGGAGCCCCCCTTTCCAGAGATGGGAGATGTCTCTTACTGTCATACGAACCTGCCCTGGCCCCCCAGGGGCCTTCCCTCCATACAAAATGCCGATTGGTCTAGTAATTTTCGAGTGTATAAGGTTCAGACAGCAAACAAATTAATTTTTTACCCTTCTTACATCAATAGAAGGGTATTAAGATCGCTTGAAAACTCGACTTTTTATCCGAGGCCCACAGGGCCGAGTGTTATATACCATTCAACTCAGCTCGACGAACTGAGCACATGTCTGTGTGTATGTATGTGTGTGTATGTGTGTGTGTATGTGTGTGTGTGCGTTACAAATAATGTCACATCGGTTTCTCAGCCATCTCTGAACCGATTTCAGTTCTGTTGACGGCAATGGAAGCTACAACATTCCCATAGAACGCTATTGATTTTTTTTTCATTCGGACATTTCGTTACGAAGATATGAACGAAACAGTACTTGAAGGCCTATTATAATAGTAATCAAACAGTTTAGTCTCCGATTACATACTGAGCTATTTGTGTACCGATTTTAGTTTTGTTGGTGCCAAATCGAAGCTATGAAATCTCCAAATAACTGGTCAAAATTTCATTATGATTGGATAATCCTTCATGGAGATATGACCAAAACAATACCTAAGAGCACATAATTGTGAGATGAAAATATACTCGTTGCAGTGCAAAACCGAACAAGACCAATCACACCAATCGATGCTGCTTGCATTCTATTGTGTCGCATCTGTTGCGTTGTATAGCACATACAGCGGACTAGCCACACTATGCGACTGTATAGAATTAGAGCAGCATCGATTGGCTCGAGTGGTCTGGTTTTGAACTGCAACGAGTAAAGGGTGTATTCGATAAAAATGGCACACAGAAAATCTTCTATAACTTTTGAATCGTATGAGTAAAAAACCTAGAAATTTGAGTAGATCTTATCCATAGTGTATTATTTACATCTGCCAAGTTTCATAGTTACACATTCAGTAGTTCCAGTCATGTCGTCGAAACAAGAAATTGTCATTGAGAAAATTTTGTGCACTCACAATCAAAATCCAGGGGCGTCCCACCGGTGGATATCTAAAAAGCTTGGAACTGCAAATACAACTGTGTCTCGTGTAATAGGAACCTTCAAAGAGCGTCTGAGTGTCCAAAGGAAGGAAGGGAGTGGTCGTAAAAGTGGTCCAATGGACAGTAAAATGGCCAGGAAAGTCGTACAACAATTCAAGAGCCGTCCAAACATGTCAATTCGAGATGTCGCTAAAAAGTCTAATGTGTCAGTCGGTTTTGTGCAGAAAACCATGAAGCGTGCTGGGTTACATGTTTACAAAGTGCAAAAAGCCCCAAACCGGAATGAAAAACAAAACATCACTGCGAAAACCCGCGCCCGGAAACTTTACACGAAGCTGCTCACCAAATCCGGTTGCATCGTAATGGATGACGAAACATACGTCAAGGCCGACTTCCGTCAACTTCCTGGGCAAGAATATTTCGTTGCCATGTCGAAGTTCGATGTTCCAGAGGATGTTCGAAAGAAGAAACTATCGAAATTTGCAAAGAAGTTTCTAATCTGGCAGGCGATTTGCACATGTGGTGAAATAAGTGCTCCCTTCATCACTTCCGGAACAATAAACGGTGCGATTTACACGGAAGAGTGCCTTAAGAAGCGTCTCTTGCCATTCATTAAGAAGCACAAAGGATCAACTCTGTTTAGGCCTGATCTAGCATCCTGCCACTACGCTCGAAACGTATTGGAGTGGTACCGAGCCAACGGAGTCAATTTTGTGCCAAAGGATATGAACCCACCAAATTCACCGGAACTTCGTCCAATTGAAAAATTCTGGGCAATTATGAAAACGGAACTTCGCAAACATCCCAAAACTATAAAAACAGAGCTATAATTGAAGAAAATTTGGGTAAAAACAACAAAAACACTGGGAAAATCGGTTGTACAAAATTTGATGGGTGGAGTGAAAAGGAAGGTGCGGGCATTCGGGATGGGAGACGAAATCGAATAAAATAAATGTTGTAAATCAAAACTCATTAGTAAATCTTCATTCCCTGAAAATTTCAAGAATATCCGATAATCAGTTTAATTTTGATGAGTATATTTGTGTGTGCCATTTTTATCGAATACACCCTTTATATTCGAAAATTACACAAAGTCTCCATTTACTATTTTCAACGAATATGTACTTATTAAGCATCTTGAATCCATATCGATAATCAAAATTGAAGCTCAGGATTGAAGCTTTGTTAACGCCAAATTAAAGTTATAAAATCTTCAAATAACTGTTCATAATTTCATTATGATAACTTCCCTTTTTACCCTTCTTACATCAATAGAAGGGTATTAAGATCGCTTGAAAACTCGACTTTTTATCCGAGGCCCACATGGCCAAGCGTCATATACCATTTGACTCAGCTCGACGAACTGAGCACGTGTCTGTGTGTATGTCTGTGTGTATGCATGTGTGTGTGTTTGTGTGTGTGTTTGTGTGTGTGTGTGTGTGTGTGTGTGTGTGTGTGTGTGTGTGTATGTGTGTGTGTTACAAATAATGTCACATCGGTTTCTCAGCCATCTGTGAACCGATTTAAGTTCTGTTGACGGCAATGGAAGCTACAACATTCCCATAGAACGCTATTGATTTTTTTTTTTCATTCGGACATTTCGTTACGAAGATATGAACGAAACAGTACTTGAAGGCCTATTAATAATCAAACAGTTTAGTCTCCGATTACATACTGAGCTATTTGTGTACCGATTTTAGTTTTGTTGGTGCCAAATCGAAGCTATGAAATTTCCAAATAACTGGTCAAAATTTCATTATGATTGGATAATCCTTCATGGAGATATGACCAAAACAATACCTGAGAGCACATAATTGTGAGATGAAAATACACTCGTTGCAGTGCAAAACCGAACAAGACCAATCACACCAATCGATGCCGCTTGCATTCTATTGTGTCGCATCTGTTGCGTTGTATAGCACATACAGCGGACTAGCCACACTTTTCGACTCCATAGAATTAGAGCAGCATCGATTGGCTCGAGTGGTCTGTTTTTGAACTGCAACAAGTATATTCGAAAATTACACAAAGTCTCCATTTACTATTTGCAACGAACATGTACTTATTAAGCATCTCACCATCGGTGGATTAATGCGGGTTTTTATAACTAACATAAACTGGTCATTAAAAACTAATAATCGTAATATTTTAATCACATTGCTGAACAATACGTTCAGGATTGACAAATAGTTCATTTTATAAACTGAATGTATGGCATATTGAATATTTTTGAATCTTCTTGGAATTTTTGATGAAAATATGCATCCAGTACAATATTGCCCACATTTGAGTTTGTAATTTTGGTGAAGTGTAAGAAGGGTTCAGTCTCACTATCGGTGGATTAATGCGGGTTTTTATATATAGATTTAAACCCCAAAAAAAATGTTACCGTTTCGGATCTCAGGTAAATCGCGAGGAATCCTACTAAACATTGTATAATGTCATTCTTGTTATACATAAACGAAACAAATAAATATTGATTCCGAAACGCTTACTCGATATTGGATTCCAATTAGCTGAACCGGTAAAATAAACAAAATTTCGAGAAAATAACTAATTTTCTACTCGAACATCGGAATAATAAAGGTATTACAGGTGTGCGTTTAAGCAATTATAGTTTTCCCTTTTTTCAATTAGATTTTATTCAAACGTGTTACTAATGTGGAGTAGTTTAAGACAGTCACAAGGCATATTTGTGCACTTCTACACGATTTATAAATAACACGTAACAATGAAAAATCTGAATTCATCCTGGTTATCATTTGTACACCAAAACATCAGGTGTTGTTTGTTTTTTTTTTTCGGTCAACTGTAAATGATAAAAAGAGATTTCTTTTTGTAGTTTGGTAATTAAAACTAAGGTAAGATATTAAGAAGTATCCGAATATACCATTATGAACGATGTCCAAAAATGTCCCACCAGCATTCGACAAATCACAATTTTATAAATGAAGTAAGCTTTTAGTTTTCCAATTGTTAGCACCTTTCCATTGTTCCAGAATTCTTTCATGAGCAATAGCATAAGTTTCCATCAATTTTAATTTAACCGAACTACCGTCAGGCTGTGCCAAACGCAATACATCCGGTGTAAGGCATTGTTATCGATCTGATCTCAGAAAGTGACGCAGTACGTGCCTTCACTTATCTTGCACCAAGTGCTCTTGAAACGACTAGAGTAAGTCTGCTGAAAGGCGCTAACAATCTAGCCTAGAGTATGTCAAAACAGGTAAATAGCGTTATTTTACAACTTAAACTGCCTAATGACTACAATTTGCTGGCTAAACATATAAAATTTATCATTTGTACATTGATAAGATCAGTCAGCACGGGAAGAGCATCGAAACGTATTTCTAATTGTTCACAATCAATTCACCATCGGTGTCAGAAGTGTGCTAACAGTAACCAGCTCTGTAGTTAAATGTGGAATTTTTACGGAAACATTTTGTTTTATACTTTTTAGTGACTTTAATTTTTAAACAGTGTTTTACGCATAACTAGTGAATAGAACCATGTCCCAGATTGCAACAATATCTTATTCTTCATCTGAGAAAAGATCTCAAACGAACTTTACTACAAGAAACACAGAAATTGTAACCGAGGTAAGCTTATTGAAGTTTTAAAAAAAACTTTAGATTAGTTACAGTACTTATCTAATGTTGATTGTCTTGTAGTTTTTCTACTTCGCTCTTTAAACTTCCTATGGTAATATGAGAATTAATGAATAATTTCAATACACATAATGCGCATCCGATTGAATGTGTTGACGCACTTTTAAAATTATTTTATAACCGACAACGAGGAAACCAGTTTCAGTTCATAGGCGTGCACACAGGAGACCTCCTGTTATAGTTTTTGTAACATATTCAGTAACTTTCTGATGTTTTCAACCATATCCGTATATCTGAGTTATTATATGCACGTATTGAGGCGCTTGCGTGTTCTAACGGGGTGCTGTTGACCTAATATCTAATAATCAGTATCTCATTAAAGTGGTTTATATATTTCTTCGGAAAGGGAGTAGCTAACTTCAGTGCTCATTTTTGAGTTATTCAATATGGACAATCGACAAAGACGTAAGGGTGAATAGGTAACCAATGGATTATCGATGGTATGTCGGATAAAGGCACTTATAATTTGTAGCTGGTTGAGTTTCATCAAGAGTGAATTTTAAGCACATTTTATAACACCCATTTCCCATTTGGACATTTTATATCACCCTAATGCTCGTTTACGAATCGCATCTATTTTCCAAACAAAAACTTTTGGTTTTGTGAAAAATACAGTTCGAACGAAAACGAAAATATACGTGCAGTGTAGTTAAAAATGTATTTAGGCATTCAAGAAAAGCTAAAGTGATATTAAACATCGCACGTATAAATGGTGTTCGAGATTAAAATTTGTATAAAAAACCCGAATTAATCCAACGATGGTGAGACTGAACCCTTCTTACACTTCACCAGAATAACGAACTCAAATGTGGCCAATAATGTACTGGATGGATATTTTCATTCGAAATCCCAGGAAGATCCAGGAACATTCGATATGCCATACATTCAGTTTATAAAATGAACTATTTGTCAATCCTGAACGTATTGTTCATCGAAGTGATTAACATATTGCTATTAATAGTCTTTAACGACCTGTTTATGTTAGTTATATAGAAGGGGAAATTACATAAATATTAGAAATTTTATATAATCAGTCTATAGAATGAATTATTAGACAATCCTAAGCGTCAATTTTGATTATCGATATGGGTTCAAGATGCTTAATAAGTACATGTTCGTTGAAAGTAGTAAATGGAGACTTTGTGTAATTTTCGAATATGCTCGTTGCAGTTCAAAACCAGACCACTCGAGCCAATCGATGCTGCTCTAATTCTATAGAGTCGCATAGTGTGGCTAGTCCGCTGTATGTGCTATACAACGCACCAGATGCGACACAATAGAATGCAAGCAGCATCGATTGGTGTGATTGGTCTTGTCTGGTTTTGCACTGCAACGAGTGTATTTTTATCTCACAATTGTTCACAAATGGCTGAGAAACCGATGTGACATTATTTGTAACGCACACACACACACACACACACACACACATACACACATACACACATACGCACACAGGCATGTGCTCAGTTCGTCGAGCTGAGTCGAATGGTATATGACACTCGGCCCTGTGGGCCTCGGATAAAAAGTCGAGTTTTCAAGTGATCTTAATACCCTTCTATTGATGTAAGAAGGGTAAAAAAGCAACAAATTGAAGAAAATAGCCTATTGTAACTGTCACGAAAAACGATCAGTTTTTGAGGATTAATATCTCAGTCGTTTCTACAATAATATTCAAAATGTTTGCCCCAATCGTTCGGAAATATTTTCACGCGTCGATGCCAATATCAAAACTTATTGATATTGAACTTCAAACTATATATAAAATAAATATAAAGCGCCTTATAATTTTGTTTTTCTGAGGCAAAAAAATATTGTCACGTCTTCCTTCGGAAGGGAAGTAAAGCCGTTGGTCCCGGCTCATAGTCATGAGTCTTTAGGTAGGGTCCAGGTGGTGGAGTCGTCTCCCTTGATTGTCACCATGTGAGGAAATAGGCCGACGGAAAAAAAAAATAGTAAATTTACTATATGCCAGGTATTTTCCTACCACAGACTTCAAATGTAAGTATGGATAATGAATGCAGCAGTGAACGATATAAAAAGGGGTATACCTTAGCAAGATGCTCTTTTTTGGGACGAACGACCAACCGGTTAAAGTCCCACAAAAAAAAAAAGGAAAAGATACTCTACTCGCTCGGTAGCCTCGGTGCTGTTCAGAGCAGCAATGTGCGAGTAAATCATTGGCAGCTGGCGGTGACAAGCACCCTGGAGGGGGTTCTGGCGACCAATCATTGATTATACAGTCAATAAACGAAGCCAGTAACTAAAAATGAGAAGAAAATTTAGTATTTTCCATTTAATTACAACTACCTTTATTGCTTATCTTGAAAGATACGCGTATTTCGTCTACAATGTGCAGACTTCTTCGGTGAGGCGGTTCAGTGGTATAAACCAGCCACTAGCAACATTAGTATGACATTTTATCAGTTAGATGCCAGTTAGCATAAAATTGATTTCAATAATCTGAAAAGAACTGTTACAAATATGACGCTAGTCTTGCTGTGAATGCTAATGAATTGTCGCAAAATAATAGTAAAGATGTGAATAGACCATACGACAAGTCCAAAGAAGATCGATCAAACATTGACCATTTAAAATATGTACTTTCAAGACCAACCAATTGGATTTCCGCTGCTAAAGAGTTCCAAATTCTTGTACAATATTGGAAGCCAGTGGTAGATGAACAAATTTTCAGCTTTCCGTTCGCCACATATCTTAGAGCTTTTGTAGAATTTCAAACTATGCTTGGAAATTTAAACGGTCTCTATATTGTTTCGAAGCGCAAACGTAAAGCAAGCTAATGCCAAATAGAAATGTTACAAGGGGACCGTCACGAAATATTGAACCAAATGATTTATATCACAGAGAACAGACATCCAAGTCAAATTCAAAAACTGTGTAAGAAATTTAACGGCCATTTCATAATCGTAATGAACTGATAATAGCGTGGCGGCGCTGGCATCGCCACCCATTGACCAGCTTGAAATCTTATTCATCAGCTAAATTTTTTTGGCAGTTCAGTTCTTTCACCACACGGTCAACGAATCTTACCCATGTTCGATTAAAAACCGCAAGTGGTCATAGCCCGAGAGATGGCAATAGCGTTTTAACGTATTTTAATTTGAATTCTTACACAAGTTTTTTTGAGAAATATATTCTAGTTTGGATGTCTGTTTTCTGTGGTTATATCAATTCTAAATTTTGAGGATATGACTGCCGTCGAGAATGCTTCAGCGTAAGCCCTTAAAAGAGAATAGAAGGCAATTATCCACTTCAAAATTTTCGACATTTACTCTCATTTGGATCCAACCTCAGTGTTGGAGAGATGCTACAGTATTGGTCATGTTCAAATCTTCTGCTCAAATATGAACAAGACTGGTTAAATAAAACAAACGGTTAATTGTTCTTCAATATTTATTTTGTCTCCTTCAAAATAATCACCATCAAAGGCGATACACATATGCCAACGATTTTTCCATTCCTTAGACCATCCCCACCGATGGGTTCGTATCTGGGTAATAAAGACTAAGCGCGTTCCTATTTTGAGTTAGCCACCCACTTTCGCACCGGTCGTTCATAAAAAGGTAATACAATAAGACTCAAACTTATTCTCACGCCGGTTTCATTTCGCTAAATATTTCGCGCAGTGTATAGTTTGAATACTCTTCCATACAGGTTTTCGACGTTCTGGTTTGTCCCAAAGATTGGATCTTCCACTAAAGCCCTGCAAAGCACTTCGTTGTATTGTTGCGTCCGATTCTTTCCACGGGCATTTGATGCACTCATTTTTTTTTCACAACATATCACAACAAACGTGAAATTAGCAAATAAAACTTTAAAACCCAATCGGAAACACTCAAATTGAAGTGAAAGTCTTCCAGATGAAGATGTTGTTTTAAGGTTTCAACTTGTTTTGATTGTTTTCTTCAAGTAGCAACATTCGGCTCGGTTAGGTCGGGTTGTCAAATTAACGAACAGGCTGCTCACCGAGCGAGCAAGTTGTTATTTACAACCCGGTACCAACCACCGGTGCGGTGTCGCGTTGTCAAACAGGTTAACAATTTACCGATATTACCGTATTGGTGCGGTTGGTCTTATAGCTCTTTTCATACGCCTCTTTTGGTATCGTCTTAAGCTCCCTCTTCGAATTCTCTTGTATGACTTTGATTCGTCTGAAAATGTTTACCACAAAGCGGCAATTTGAGTTTGGGGAAGAGGAAAAAGTCTCATGGGGCCATATCAGGCGAATACGGCGCTTGAGGAACCATGTTAACGTTGTTTTTGTGTGAGCTGGTGCATTATCGTGATGCAAAAACCATGACTTGATGTCCCACAATTCTTTGCTTTTGAGACGCCCAAATAATATTCAACATTGACCGATTGACCTTCCGAAAGGAATTTGGAGTGCACCACACCTTGACTATCGAAAAAAACAGTTAGCATTAACTTAAGCATTTTCGATCGACCTTGACGCGGTTTTCTGGGTTTCGGAAGCGCCATTCCGATGATTGCAGGGCTGTTTCGACGTCTTACTCGTAGACCCAAGTCATGTCACCAGATTTGATGTGCTGGTTGTCCATATCACTCATTGTGAGCATTTCCTTAGCGACAGCTTTGCGTTGCTCTTTTTGAAGAAAATTCAACAATTTTGAAACAAGACGCGCGGACACACATTGCATGCCCAAAACATCGTGTATAATGCTATGAGCGGATCCATTGGAAATGTTGAGCTCATCAGCTATTTCTCCCTCGGTTACACGGCGAATTTGCCGCTCAATTTTCTTAACTTTTTCGATGTTTTGTTCTTTTATTGATGCTGCTGGACGACGATCATGAGGCAGATTTTCAACTGATTTACGACCATCTTTGAACGAATCATATCAATCAAACACACGTGCACGCGATAGAACAGATTCCCCATAGGCTTTCTGCAACAATTTCAATGCATTTGAAGCATTTATTCCGTTGGAATAACAATATTTCAAACTAATTTTTTGTTCAACGTGTGATTCCATAATAAAATTCGAAAAACACACTGAAGGTTGACTTGTTTATAGTGCCGTAAAAAAAAGCTTCGTGACAAATCGTGCTCAAATTTGACATGTAAACGTATAATAGTCCAACCAATCTAAGAAATTTTCTTTTGACGATATGTCATCCGCGGACCGTTTTATTCATAAAGTCTCGTTCATATTTGAGCAGAAGGTACTTTAGCTATGTTTTGACGATATTTTACGTTTTTTAAGTCTTTGAGATCCATTTTTGAGGCAAGTAAGCTCGAGCCCTCATGGCTTGAACGAAGTTTTTGTATTTGTTTTGCCAAAGTATGTTTTATTGCAATTGTAAACCAATCTGAGTCTTAAAATCCGTGCTGGTTTGTACCCTTTCAATACACAGCCTATTGGTTTGTGCTTACAATTCAAAACGTGCTACGAAAATATATATGTAGGTGATAACTACACACAGTCGCAAAAGTACCTAATATTGAGTACAATTCACCCAGGTCGACACTCTTGAAGTGATTTACATACCCGTGTCATTGAATCAGAAAAGAGTCCTTATTTGGTCACCATATTTAATGATATACTTTATAATTTTCCAACGCAAGCGACTCCAAAACTACTGCGATTCCGTGAAGGAGGTTGTTTACTAATGTGTGCTTCACTGAACCCAGGTTTCGAACCCTGAACTTTGAAAAAATTGAAGCAATACATCAAATCAGTATAATATGACAGCTAATTAAAGAATGGAGTATAACATCCCGTTCACACTACAACCTATATAACGTGATATAGACTATCTTCATATTAGCATCTATACATCTAATGATTATCTACGTTAAATTTCGGACACAAAAATAACAGTAGCAAAACAAAATTTGCACATTATTTTAAAAAACTGATTGTTTATTTCACAGTAATAGATTTATATCTAGATTAGAAACAGTTAATTAAGATGTTAATCCTTCTTTCTGTTAAATTCTCGAACTTTCTGTGGTACACCCGCCATCAGGTTCCGTACGGTATCCTCGGATACGTCCGCCGTGATGATTATCCATCTTCATCTGAAATCATCGGTACCATTTGCGTTCTTCTTGGTTTCAAAGAGTTTCCGCTGAAATAGAGCCCAGTACCTCTCTATTGGGTGAAGTTCTCAACAGCTTGGTGGATTGGCTGTTTTTGGCACGTATTTGACCTCTTGTACCATATGCCATTCCAGGCCGGATTTCGCATTAGTGACAGGAGGCCAAACCAGGCCAAAACAGACTGGAGAGTCGTAATTTTTGATAAACGGTAGCAACCGCTTTTACAGACATTCAATCTCGTACACATCCTTATTGACAGTGTCGGTAGAGACGAAACTTTTAGATTTTCGACCATATGGCCTGCCAAATTAAATACTTTTTCGAGACTTTGGACACCTTCTTTGTCCGGAAATGCTTGACAACGGTGTTCCTTTGCATTGCGGTGTAAAAATCCAGACCCAGAAGCTATTTAAAGTCTTCGAGTACGTATATTTCGTCGTCCATTTTGATACAAGAAAATGTTTGCAAAACATTTGTGTCACGACTTTTCACAGTGAAATTTTGCATGTCATCACAGTTGGGCACCTTTTTCACTTTGTACGCCTTCAGTCCTCGCCCCTGCTTCATGTACATGTACATGGTACATGTTGTACCACGAAATAAAGTGGAGAGTTGCAGCTATCATATAAAAGGAACATTTCAGTGATCCGTAAAATAATTCAAAATCTACACTGAAGTAAAAGTGTCCGAAATTTAACGTTGACAGGCTTTAGTTTTCACCAAAAATAATTTGCGTGGCATTTGAAATCAAGATCACGTAATGTAGGTTGCAATGCGAACCGGGTTTAATGCTACACGCTAAAATTATCGTTTCGAGAGGAAAAAGAAATAACAAGAGACAGTATGATGTAGAAGGAGATGTTCGCTCATCGCCATGAGGCACCAAGAGTGGACAGTAAAGTTTGCTAGAATGAAAGATATGAAGAGAAAGTTCCGTCAGTGTATTTTCTTCCGAGGTCTCTACGTTAGAGATGACGAGAAAAAAAACCTGAGTGATCTCAGACGTTGCGAATCAAAACAAACCTAAAAAGGAGAGAGTTTCTCTCCCATCAAAACAGAGTGCATACAAACTACCAAAACCTGTCAGCAATGCCATAGCGCAGGGTGGAACAAAATAAACAATACATAAAGAGGTCTGAGAAGACGTCAACTTGTTTTGGAAAACTTTCAAAGAAGATAAACTGAACTGGATATCTAAAGTAAAAACAAAAATAGCCGCATATGCTTTGATTATGGACTGCACTTTGCGACAATAGTGAACGCAGATCAACGCAAAAGCATCCACAAGGCAGATACTTCGTCGAAGAAAATAAGGCTACTTAGGATTCGGCAGCAACGCCAGGAAGAAAAAGTTTGTGAGGTTGAAGAGAACGGAGCTACTGAAGTTCTATGGATAGAATCACGTTTATTTTGAAATCATTGGACTTAAAAAACTGTAACTCCAAAAAACAATCCCACCAGAACTTCCGCTGATGAACTTTAATTATTGGTTGAAGCAGCCATGATGTGGGCATCTTTAGCATTTGCATAATTGATTGTTGTTATTTTTTTTTATTTATGCTATTTTTATGAAACAAAATAAAAATGAATAACTGAATAACCTGATTGTTTGAGTTTTATTTCATAATTCGTTACTCAAATAGCCACAGCCACCAAAAAAATTGTATAACGTTTTCCATAAATTAAAAAAAAAATTGATAAAGTCTACGTAGACTTTAAGGGTGGGGGCTTTGGTTGGGAAAAGTCTACTAAAGTCTACGATGGGGGAGCGGGGTTTTGAAAGTGTCAAATTTCGGTCTACGTGGTTTATGAACAGTCCCTTTACACCCTCAAAAACACACTACGACATGCTTCAAAGACACCACAACAAATATAAATTCATTTCTGGCACCACTTGCAAGAAACGATTGTTTGTTTTCCCACTGTTTTGTTTTCTTTCTACTGTTCTGCCTTATTTCACATACCTTGGCCAATATACAAAAATTGATTCAGAGGGAAAGGGGAAAGTGACAGTAAAAAGAGAGGGAGAGCGATACAGAGAAGGAGAGAGGGGGAATTCAGCAAGAAGGAAGGGAACGAGGATTTCGTGGACGTTTTACTGAAAATATAGATTAAAAGTTGTATCGTAAACTTTGCGTTTTTGTTGAAGTTTTACAGGTTACATAAATCAAAATCCATAAATCCATAAATCACAATTGTACAATAAAATTACAATACAATACCATAAAATTATAACTAGTTTTGTTGTAAGAAAATAAATTATGCTATCAATGTACAGTCCAATAAAACGACTCTATTGTCACCGTAATACATAAACAATAAATTCTATTGCAGCTAAAATTTTGACTGTAAAAAAACAATATAATTAATGGTTTTTGTTTGTTCGAGAAGAGATCGATTTTCTTTTATTGTTAAGTTACCCCAAGCAACACAGCTTGTATTAAACAAGTTGAAAGTACTGGTCAATGACAAAAACAGGTTATAAATGTAGGTTTATAATACTTTATTTCATACTTTTATATGACGCAAAAAGCGGAAAAGTGAAGCCTTATAAAACATAACATGGAAAAAAAATATCCTCATACAAAAAAATAAAACATCGCCAAGCGTGGGATTTGAACACTAGTCCTTGGCGTGATAGGTTCGCAGCTTCTTTGCTAAGCCAACTTAGATTGTTGAAAAATAGATTCTGAGTATCTATGATATGCTTCCCGTTGGCTTGTCTCCAATAATTGCTCATGTCCTTTCGACAGTCTTGCTACTTCTCCTTTGGTCAGGGGAGTTCTCTGCACTCCTCTTGGCTTCGTTACAATTTGTCTGCAGCTTGAATGTACCCTAAACATGTCATTTTTTTAAATGTTATATATGAAAACCGGGTTTTCATTCTTGCCTTAACTCTATTCTTACAGATATTGTGCCAAAAATGCTCTTATTAGTTGACTTTTATTCATTGTTAAATCAACTGTGGTGCAGTATTTGTTATTGCAAGACATCATCTTATTTATGGGTCTATTTTGGGCATAGTTAGTTCTTTGACTGTTTATGTAGGATACATTCCTGCTTCCTGGGACGGAATCGAGAGCATACCTTCTCAATGTATGAGTCAGTCATCGAGTTCCATGCCTTGGTAATGGAAGCTTTCGGGGCGCCAAGACTGAGTAATCCAAAGGATTCAAGTCCGGGCTTCTAGCAGGCCAAATGTCCTTTGGCCAAAATTCCAAGTTTTCTTTCAGCCACGTTTGAGTCCTTTTTGAGGTATGACACGGTGCTCCGTCCCGTTCCACTTCTGTTCGGCTCCTAAGTTGGCTTTTATCCATGGCAGAACGTGCTCCTTCAAAATGTTCATGTAAACCTCGGTATTAGCTTTTAATCCAGCTTTGATAAATACTGCAAGCATTTTCAAGCCATTGAACGCAGCTTTCCCGAAAAACCATGACTCTGGCTGGATGTTTGGTTGTAAACTTGAATTTCACGTTGTGTGGAACATCCTCAATCTTCTTCGGCGAAATAAACCTGTCTGTACGTGTGTTAGATACGGGATCGATGGTGAACATTTTCTCATCGGAGAATACGATGATGCTACGCTTCTTTTTTAATGCTGACACAAAACGTTTCGAGCGCTCCAGCCGTTGGAAATATCGGCTCTCTTAGCCAATTTCCGGATCGATCTGATAGGATTTCGCCTCACTTTGTCGCTCACTGATCTGATGACCTTCGGTGAGCGCGCGGACCATAGACGGCCACTTTCCGGCTTCCGTGGACGTGGTCCATCAAGGAGCGAATACGGTAGCCAGGTGGCATCCCACAATCGTTGCATTTTGTTTTACGGGCTTTTGGGCGAGTAGCTAATTAGCCACAACCTCCTTTGCGTACATTTTTCTCAACTTTCTTACTCGCGAACCACTGTTTTGTTTACATCGTCTCAGAGTATACAGTCAGATGATAACTCACACGAATTAAAACAGTAAAAATAATGTTTAAAGCTACGCAAAAATAAGTATTGAAAACTTTCGCATTTTTTTATGGGATGATTAAATATAAGTCTCAGTTATTCTACTATACTCTTTATGTGCGATCTTCATTTCTAAATTCAGTTGATCAGAGATAGTCGTATATATTGTGAGATTCATATCATTTTTATCTTTCTTATAAGTTTTGTGCGCTTTTTGCTTCCTATTTTTGAGATTTATAGTTTTAACGTATGACTACGTTTCTCTTTTCCATACCAGGTGTCATTTTCTGTATATTTTGAAAAAAATGAGAGCGTTATGCTATAGTGGAACGTTTTTGAACACTAATAACTCTTGTTCAACTGAACACAATGACTATTTGATCAGAAAAACCTACATTTTTTTGTATTGAAATTACATCTAAGTGCTATTAGTATACGTAGTTCAAATTTTTACTTAAAAATTATCTACTTTTGCTCCCACACAAGTCTCCCAATGAACATGTTAAAAATATGTTTTTCCCTATCCGGATCCTCACAAACGGGTAACAAATGGTTAAGATTGTATTTTTCTTTTTATTTTGTTACCAGGGGGTCAGGCGGACCCTCCTTGAATGCCCTCGATCCCTGGCGAACAGAATGACTGCCCGGAAATGGGCTGGAGCCGGCAGGAATTCTCCGAAGCGGCCAAGGGAGGCTCAATGGGTCAGAATGATTTTGGCGTCGGTTTTCTGGGATTGCGTGTTAGCATCCAAATTAAAATGATGTTGTAATTTTTTTCAATTTTTCGCACGGAAGCTTGAAAATGTGTGGTCTATCTCCTGATCAACGAATACGGATTGTGCACAAACGGTGCATCGTCAGAGGTCCTTTGATCAGAAACTGGCTAAGGAAGAAGGTGTGAGCGTCGAAGCAGTTCAAACCGCATTACGGAAGTATCAACAACAGTATTCTTTCGTAGATTTCCCGAGACGGGCTAGTAAACCCGGCCCCACTGACCCTTCAATCGACAGAAAGTTAAGGAACTATTTCAAGCGTCATCTTTCAGCAGTCCGAGATGTGGCGGGAAAGCTAAGTACTTCGGCGACTAATGTTATGCGTGCCAAGAAGAAAATGGGCCTGCAGACTTTGGGAAAGGATGTTCTTGGATCTGTGAAAGCCATTAACATTGAAAAACTCGGCAACACGGTAATGGTGCGGCAGGCTATATGCGGTTGTGAAAAAATATCTCGTCCATTCATTACGACAAACACAATGAATGATCAAATCTACGTGAAGGAGTGTCTGCAAAAAATGTTGCTACCCTTGATCAAATAGCATAACAAGCCTACAATATTTTGGCCTGATCTTGCTTCCTGCAATTGCTCTAAATATGCACTAGAGTGGTAGAAAAGGAACAATGTCGTATGTGTTCCGAAGGAGATAAATCCACCAAAGATTCACCCTATCGAAACTTTCTGGGCTTTGACGAAGGCGAAGCTGAGAAAACACATGAAACCAGCGGATTGTGTTGAAAATTTTAAGAAAGATTGACCGAAAGTGGTGAGAATGGTAGGAGAAAGCACTGTGTAGAAACTTATGAGTAGTTTTAGGGGAAAAGCTACAGAAAAACATTGTCATTTACTATGTTTGAGAATAGAATAAAAAAATCACAGCACAGTCTTCTTTATATAAGAAAGAAAATGTATTTATATTTTTCGGAACAGTCTATTGCGGCAATTATGCAGTGGAATACACTAAGGTTTTTTTTGCACGGTTTTATTTTACACGGATTGTTTTCGGCGATAACTCCAGAACGGAACAACTTATCGACCTAATTCAAATCACATTTTACGTTTTGGGCCAAAAGTAATCATATGGCAGTTTTTAAAAAAAATCAGAATTTTTGGTGTAAATATTCAAAATTTTAAAAACTGTATTTTGACAATTGCATGAAAAGGTAACGCATACAAACAAAATCGAAGCAATATAAAATGTATAAGCATGTGAATTTATCAACTCTATTTAGTCTTTTTTTACACGGTTCCATATAAAAAGTGGAATGTATCCCCCGTGCAAAAAAAAACCTTAGTGTACTTCAATATCGTGCTCAAAGATGCACTTTTTCACATTGCCACAGAACGAAGGCACCCGCAAAAAAAACCTCCATGGTCGAATCGCACATTTAAGCGACAACGCTCTGCTAGTCTCCGTAAGTACTGCACTTCCCGTTTACCATACTATAAACGACTATTTAATTTCGCAAGTCGTTGTTTACGCACAATTAACTTTTTTTTCAATAATCTATACGTAAGACGTACAAAACCAAATCTACGTGTGCACCCGAGAAACTTTTGGTCGTTTGTTAATACCAAGTGAAAAGAATCTGCCTTGTTCCATATTTCTAGGCACAGCCGATACCGAGAGTGAGAAATGTTACCTGTTTGCCCATCTCAGACAAATATTTTACGATGCAACGCCTCGCCGACAAAAGTGAATGATCCTCGGGTCCTCACGATGTGCTCATTTTCAAATATACCCTGCATCATTGAAGACATGGTAATGGTCGCAATGCGAAAACTAAAGCTGTAGTTCACTAGAGGCTCAGTTAATCGCTGCCTTCCACTTGGAGACACTCGTATATATTTCCCATCTTTCAAAATAGGAGACAAACCGAACCTTCCAAATCATCGTGAAATAACTTTTTTCTGTGCATGTTCAAAGTTATTCGAAAATGGGGTGCGTGGGAAGCGTTATTCTCAAACGTACGTCGATGAACAGGAAACACGGTGAAGTTAAGCTTCATATACAGTTCTTGTCAGGTCGTAGCTGCTTGTTAATAGCGGGGCGGACACCATCCCAGAAAATATCGGTAACAGAATGTTATGAAAATACGTGAAACACGAATAACGGAGCCATTACGTAAATTATGTTGGCTCTGCAGCAAAAAAGGCATATCTATACTTGAACCCGCACAGACCTGACCCCGACCCTGACTAAAGGTGAACAAAGCGCCATGGTTTGATGGCATACCGAACCTGGCAATCATGATGACTATTTTGCTGACTCCCGAGATGTTCAAAGTGGTAATGCAAAGATTCCTAGACCAGAGCATCTTCTCAGACACCTGGAAACGCCAGACTTCATGTGAGAAATGCGTTCAATAGCGCCAGTTGGATACTTGTTCAGGATTTTTGGGAAACCATTCCCAGAATCGGGTACTGGTATACAACACTAAGGAGGATCAGGAACGTATTCAAATCGCCGCAAGAGTTTCGCCAGGTTCAATGACGAAGTGTTGAGATTAAAGTTCCCTTACAAGGTAAATATTGTCGGCTTTGCGGACGACATCACCTTAGAGGAAAAGAAGAGTCTATAGAAGAGGTGAAGCCACACACTCCATCGACATAGTCGAGGAATGGATGCCCTCCAAAGCACTGAAGTTAGTTCATCACAAAACTGAAATAACAGAAAATCGGAGCAAAGGGTGACTTTTAGCGCAGTTAACTTCACCATCACCCAACGCAATTCCTGTGATATTTGGGAGTTATGATTGACGATAAGCTTCTGCTTTATCTGCCATCTCTACCACGCCTGCAAGAAAGCATCTATGGCTATATCGGCACTATTCCGCATGATGTCGAATAGCTCAGTGGTACACTAGAGCAAACGAAAGCTCCTGACCAGCGTTGCTCTGTCCATACTCAGGTATGGCCAGCCAGAGTGGGCCACAGCCTTTACTAAGAGCTACCTCGGTAAGCTCGATAGTACGCACAGGCTAATGTGCCTTAAAGTGCGAGAATAATCTCTGTCGGCGTGTATGTATGTATGTATATATATATATGTATGTATGGTAGCCACCATACATATATATGTATGTATGGTAGCCACCATCCCTTCAAGCAGCTTAGTACACAACCCTTACCGGGCGGTTTTTATTATCTCTTGACCCGTGGAAGCATGAGGGTGCCAGAACTATGTTTCCGGAACCCACACTCCAAACCAGTTGTCGACTCACCATTTTGCAGCCCCAAAGCCATCGACAACACCATAAAAGAGGACGTATAGTGCTTTAAACAACGAGGCAGGAGAGGTATCCTTAAAACCTCTTCAGCTGCAACGATGGTCAATTGGTATAGGGAGTGGAATAACTACACCAAAGGTCGGTGGAGGCACGGCAAGGGATTTTAGTGGATCGTGGAGCACCAAAAGTTCGTCAAGAGTCTGGTTGCTAATTTTTCATACCTTTGAAAAAAAGGCCCTGACCACACTTCAACAGCGACGTAACTTTAACCTTTGAAAAGAATTACATTCAACACTCAACATTAAAAAAACAGGCATTTGCTCAGTTTATAGAGCTGTGTTGATTGGTCTATGAGACTTGACCGACTAGGCAATAGAAAGTTGAATTTTAAGACGATTTTTGTATCCTTCTTATGGTATAAGTTTGGCAAACATTTTACCTTCAGGCTTTCTGTAGCATTCAAAACTATTAGTAGAGGCTGATGTTATTAGCTTTGGAGTGTTATTTTTTTGGCAATGTTCTAAATTATTCGTTTTGTGTTGTGTATAGCACGGGAAGTGGCTCGTTTGGCCCCAATTTACCATTAATCGATGGGTAATCTTCATTCTGTTCATACAGTTACAATCTACGCAACATATTCTGGATGAAAATGCATATTTTTTACAGATATTACATTTAGAAACTTAACAGGGATAATTTCATCTTGTGTCTGGTCCGTTTTACCCCAATTCATCCATATTCTTTGATTTTTATTGTTGCTGCTCGTGTTTAAAAAATTAGTGAATAGTTAAATAAATGTTTTATTATAAATGGTGAATGAAAGTGCTATCGGTAGAGTAAAACGCCATCTTATGAGAGAAGTCTTCGTCTTGTCTTTTGCGAGAAAGCCGTTTATACTCCAGGTAAGACATCTTGGTATCCGACCGCGTCAAAGAATTCAGCATCATATCGTTTAAATTTTCTTCGGTCTTCGGTTCTTCGGTATATTTATTATGGTTGTGGCTCCGCTCTCAAGCTTGCTCGTCAACGAAGTTCATCGTATAAGGTTGAAGAAAAAGTAAATATACTAGCGGTTACACTGCTGAAAGTGTGTTTTATTCATGAGCTTTTAAAATTAAGTTATATATAGGGAAGGGAACGGCTTAAGCACCCCAAGACCCTATTCCAAGCACGGGGTAAACGTTAACCTACAACGCTCATTTTTTGCAGTATGGTGCTCCATGTAGTGAAGCACCATACTGCAAAAAATGAGCGTTGTAGGTTATTGTTTACCCCGTGCTTGGAGTAGGGTCTTGGAGTGCTTAAGCCGTTCCCTACCCTAGATGTCTTAGTGTGCGTGAGTTAGAGTTTTATGCAATACTGTTATAACTATTCTAGACTGAAACTTTTGTTTAACTCACTCAGCAATCTTAACAAGAATTCTGGCAAATGAATGTACTTGTGGACAAAGGGCGGTAATCGCTTCACAGATGGAAGCTCGTTTGCAATCTGTTTTTCTGCTTTACCTTCACACGGTTGGGTTTCTTAGAAGAAAGCGCAAGACTACTAATTAGTTGGACATTTTCTAGAAAAGGTTGACTTATTCCGAAAATTCTCGAGAAGCTGTGTGGATCTGTCAGAAGACGACGTGCCTTGTTGCCATTATTACTACTAGACTAAAAAAGAAATATTAAAAAAAATAGTCTTTAAATATAGACTATTCAAAAATGTGGATGAATTGGGGTGAAAAGAGACTGTATTCAGCGTGAAATGATCCCAGTTTAGTTTCTATATATAATATGTTTAGGATATATGCACTCCCAGTCAAAATACAATGCAGAGCTGGCCACTATGCATTCAGAATGAAGAAAACCATTTTTTATGGAAAAATTGGGGTAAAACGGGCTATCTACAAGACTTTGAAACACGCAAAGCCGCTCCAAGTTACTTTTGTGCAGATGTTCTGAGGGATATGTATTTTTCCAGCGAAAATAATTTGTGACAATTGCTGCTGTTCGGAAAGTAACAAGAAAAATCAAAGAATAGGGATGAATTGAGGAAAATGGTCCAGACCCAACATGAATTTATCCCTGTTAAGTTTCTAAATGTAATATGTGTTAAATGTATGCATTTTCACTCAGAATATATTGCGAAGATTGCAATTATATGAGCAGAATGAAGAAAAACCAACAATTTATAGTGAATCAGGGCAAAACGAGCCGCTTCCCGTGCTCTACACAACACGAAACTTCTGCAAATCGATTTATTAGCCCATTTTCCTTCTGAAATACATTTGGTTTGGTTCAAAAACCAACGGCTTGTCTTACTTGGGAATTTGGGTTCATTTTTTCCCACTGTGCAACGCTTGGATTTAAAACTAAATTGTTCTTATAAGTTTAACAAATCATGGCATATAAAACGTAGAAACTGAAATAAATTTTTGTTCTATCACTAAGTTTATATTGAATCCTGAAAAAAAAGGATGCTAGTTTGGAACAGTTAATCATTTTAAAAGATTACCAATGTGTGACTTTCTATCCGCTGGCAAAAGCTTGCAATATTCAATATTTTTGCCAAAAAAGGACATCGAATAACGAGGGATAAGTTTGCATCATATGCTTATTAAATATAACAAGGATACAAGCACATTATGCAGTACGGCAATGATGCAAAGCTCCTCCTATAGATAAGAAATATATTTTATCGAACACATAGTTCGGCTGTAATTTTTGTGCAATAATTTACTCCTAATAATGCACGACCTTTGAGCAATAACTCTTTACAACAACAACAACAACAACAACAACAACAACAACAACAACAACAACAACAACAACAACAACAACAACAACAACAACAACAACAACAACAACAACAACAACAACAACAACAACAACAACAACAACAACAACAACAACAAATTAAGTATACATCATTCTTGTTGGACTTTTTAATTAATGGAAAAATGCGTCAATCGACAATGTCGTGCATAAACGTGTGTTATGTGTACGTATAGCACACCTTTGAGCTTTCGTGAGGATCCTTATTATTTATTCTACACACATGGCATGCTTATTGCGTTAATTAAGAACCGAAACTATACTGTTTACATTTTCTTTATTAAAAATCAATCGATATTGGCTCGTTGTTAATAATAGTTCATTAATCGAATATTTTTCAGCCCACCGAGCCGCCTAATAAAAACGATGCCCAAAATCGGCCCGAGTGGTCCAACAAGCTCGAATTTCTTATGTCATGTATTTCGATGTCCGTTGGCCTAGGAAACGTGTGGCGGTTCCCGTTTACCGCATACGAAAATGGGGGTGGAGCGTTTTTAATTCCCTACCTCATCGTGTTATTTGTCATTGGTACGAAAATTATGCGAAAATAATACAAATACTCAATTAATGCATTTCTTCTCACTCCACGTCTCACAGGTCGCCCTTTGTACTACCTGGAAATGGCTCTGGGACAATTTACAAGCAGAAGCTCGGTGAAAATATGGGAGATTTCACCTCTCTTCAAAGGTTTCAATATAACGTTTTTATATTTTAAAGATTATTCAAATACTTGGTTTCCTTCAGGCATTGGCATTGGGCAACTTGTTGGTACTACGTCAGTGGTTAGCTACTATGTGTCGTTAATAGCAATTACCTTGTATTATATTTTTGCATCATTTGCATCGGAGTTGCCATGGGCCAAGTGTGAAGAATCCTGGGGAAGCACCTGCGTGAACTCCGCCACAATCACCAACGAAATAAAGGATAAAAACAATACTCAAGGACAGAGTGTGAGCAGTTCACAGATATATTTCTTGTAAGTATTAATACGGTGGATCCTAGAAAATATACATGCTTTCTGGACCCACTTAATGAATGCAGTTCAACAGTTTTAGTTTTTACCGAAGTATTGCCACCACCATAAACAGTTCCTCACACGTGAACGTAGAAATAACAATATGTATTTACAAAAAAAAAATGTATGATTCCAAATTCCAATCCTAACACATTTGGAAATTATGAATTTTCGCGACCATCACGAAAAGTGGTCATGTTTTGAGCGTTAATCTCTCAGTCGAGAAAATTCCGCTTATCGATCGAAAATATTCCTACGCATAGATTCCAATAGAGAACATTGTTGATTTAGGGCCACATACTATTGAAAAATTCGGAAAATGTTTTGGAAGATGACACCTTGTATTTGTGATCATTAGTAATCGCCAATAACGACACTAGCAGTGAGGTACAGAGACCAGAGCTGGTAAATCTCACGGACATCAAGAAAAATAAACAGATCATCTCACTACCACGAGAAGAAACGTGGAAATTTATTTCACGACAGCGTGGAAATTTATTTCAAAGTTTTGTGAAAATAACTTACAATACTAGAAATCAAAGTGCCTGTAATAGCTATGCCAAAACACTGTCACTTTCTATCATGAAGAAAAAATCGATGAGATTTAGAGGAAATTCTCCATAATCTTTTTCTCACCCGATTATACTTTCAGCCATATTTTGGTAAAAATCGTAGGTAATTTTTCATTGAAAATGCCAGTTGCCAGTCCTGACAATTATGGCTTGAAACCGCGCTTACTATAGACTCCGACAGACGCTTCGATCTAACAGAGTTTGCCGCAGTAAAAAATTAACGTCACCAAGACACGCTCTCAGATAAATTTCCTCGTTGACGGTTCCGCTCGCAATGTAAACGTTGCTCTTCAAGCCACAGGTACGGATGGCCTGCCGTCCTTTATCGTCGTGATTTGGAGTCACCACTTTCCATTTTTTAGCTCTATCCACGGTTGAAGGCGCCACTTTAAGCTTCTTTGCGACATCTCGGATGGAGAGGTTGGGCTTCCACTCGAAACAGCGGGCAACTCTTTTTGTCGTCGCTGTGGGCTCCAGCTTTAAATTAACCCCCGATCCAGCTTTCCTGGCTGTCGACAAACGCTCACCGAACACTTTTAATACGTTGGTAACAGTTGATTTCGCCACATTCAACAATTTCACCTACTTGGCGTGAGAGAATTATGCTTTTTCGCCATGCACATGCAAAATTTTGATGCGTTGCTTCTCTTCCTTCGACGACATTTTGATAACTGAAGTGCTTATCTCAAAATCAAAATAAAGGCATGATGAGACAAGCACAAATCTTCAAAATGAGGGGTGTGCAAAATTTTTTAATGCACGACGAAAGGAAATGCGTCAAGTTTAAGTCGACCAAATTTTGATTGAACCACCCTTTATGCACATGCGGGGAGTTTTATATTTTTTTCAATAATATTTGTAGCACAGGTGTGCGCCGTCAATGGAGTCGGTAATTTTTGCGTCGGTGCTGCCGACGCGGAAGTCATAAATCAGCCATAGTTTTGGATGCTAAAAATGACAAATATTTGAATCGTTACAATGAATGAAGAATTGTGTGAAACTGTTTACTATAAAAAAAAACCCTTCACTTTGCCATCTCCATTTTGACGCACACATAGCATAGCATAGCGTTTTCGGACCATACACTCTCCTGGATTGGCTGTTGTAGAGACGAAGGAAAAGCCAGAAAAGTTGCCCTGGGTGTGACAGGCTTTTCATCCATCGTTCTCTTTGCTCAACACCTGGCCAGGTCCTTATGATCAACAAAAGTGGAAGGGAAGTGTTGATAAGATGTCTATTTGAGAAGATGCCGAGAACTCATGCTATCTCCATAAACATATGGAGTTGAAAATTGGATGGAATTTTGCTGGAGCCTTTCCTTGGCGAGGAAGGATAGGTATATTTGCTTTGATATGAGATAATCATCTCCATTTTGACGTACACGTACACAAACTTTTTAGTCATTACAATTTTCCACCGCATAATCATGTAATATTTGACAGGCACAATTATTGCATTCAGTAATGATTAAAGAAGAACTTCAGTCATTTTTTCTTATGCATTGCGTCAGTACAGCTTAGACGGCAATGAAATTTCAAAGTTTATAGAATACATCAGTAAAAAAATTACAAACATTCAGTACAGTTCTTGTAAAAATTATCGAAAACTTGTAGTGTTTGGACAGATCATTGTGAATCGAAGCCGTTCTACAAATCATTCAATCAATGGAACAAAAACCTACAAAAATACTGAAAACAAAAACATGATTTTTATCGAATTCAACTAATAACAAGCCAGCCACACAACTACCTGTTTGTTTCAGTCTTAATATTTAAAGCGCCCTAAACGCATTCCAGGAACATTAAATGTGAGTATGCATGTGTGTATTAGCAAATTGTATTGACAGCGCCAACTAAGCCGTAAAATCTGTATTTCATGGCATCTTCTCAAGCATCAAATGCCAACATTTTGTAAATTCAAAAAGAATTCCTTTATACCTGTATACCGCGCGCGAGCCTCAAACTTCTGTAGTCTACACAAAAAATAAAAACTACTTTGAATTACAATAACAAATAACAACTTTAAATACACTAAGCTTTTTTCACACGGTTTTTTTTCCGGAATTAACATTTTTTGCATAAACGGTTCACTTTTCGAATGCCCTTGACCTTCTGAACAACTTTGCTCAAGACCGCACCATTGCCGATATTAAGGGTCACGAGATATGCCATCATGAATGTACTTGTATAGTCCCCATTTATCCCCACACACATACACTCCGGTCCTATTTTGTGTTCTGGCCCTGGGGCCCTCGCTTGACTCTTGTAACTTGTTTTGCTATCCATTTCACTGTTTAAAGGGTGTATTCGATAAAAATGGCACACAGAAAATCTTCTGTAACTTTTGAATCGTATGAGTAAAAAACCTAAGAATTTGAGTAGATCTTATCCATAGTGTATTATTTACATCTGCCAAGTTTCATAGTTATACATTCAGTAGTTCCAGTCATGTCGTCGAAACAAGAAATTGTCCGTGAGAAAATTTTGTGCACTCACAATCAAAATCCAGGGGCGTCCCACCGGTGGATTGCTAAAAGGCTTGGAATTGCAAATACAACTGTGTCTCGTGTAATAAGAACCTTCAAGGAGCGTCTGAGTGTCCAAAGGAAGGAAGGGAGTGGTCGTAAAAGTGGTCCAATGGACAGTAAAATGGCCAGGAAAGTCGTACAACAATTCAAGAACCGTCCAAACATGTCAATTCGAGATGTCGCTAAAAAGTCTAAAGTGTCAGTCGGTTTTATGCAGAAAACCATGAAGCGTGCTGGGTTACATGTTTACAAAGTGCAAAAAGCCCCAAACCGGAATGAAAAACAAAACATCATTGCAAAAACCCGCGCCCGGAAACTTTACACGAAGCTGCTCACCAAATCCGGTTGCATCGTAATGGATGACGAAACATACGTCAAGGCCGACTTTCGTCAACTTCCTGGGCAAGAATATTTCGTTGCCAAGTCGAAGTTCGATGTTCCGGAGGATGTTCGAAAGAAGAAACTATCGAAATTTGCAAAGAAGTTTCTAATCTGGCAAGCGAATTGCGGATGTGGTGAAATAAGTGCTCCCTTCATCACTTCCGGAACAATAAACGGTGCGATTTACACGGAAGAGTGCCTTAAGAAGCGTCTCTTGCCATTCATTAAGAAGCACAAAGGATCAACTCTGTTTTGGCCTGATCTAGCATCCTGCCACTACGCACGAAACGTATTGGAGTGGTACCGAGCCAACGGAGTCAATTTTGTGCCAAAGGATATGAACCCACCAAATTTACCGGAACTTCGTCCAATTGAAAAATTCTGGACAATTATGAAAACGGTACTTCGCAAACATCCCAAAACTATAAAAACAGAGCTAGAATTGAAGAAAATTTGGGTAAAAACAACAAAAACACTGGGAAAATCGGTTGTACAAAATTTGATGGGTGGAGTGAAAAGGAAGGTGCGGGCATTCGGGATGGGAGACGAAATTGAATAAAACAAATGTTGTTAATCAAAACTCATTAGTAGTTCTTCATTCCCTGAAAATTTCAAGAAAATCCGATAATCAGTTTAATTTTGATGAGTATATATGTGTGTGTCATTTTTATCGAATACACCCTTTAGAAAATCTTTTAAGTGTTTTTCATAGCAAAAGACTTAGCATGTTATCGAACTTTTTTTTACACGGTTTTTCGGAATTAGCACGGTTTTTTTACACGGATTCCGGAATTAACGCGGTTTTTTACACGGTCTTTTTACGCGGTGTACATTAGTGTACATCATCATCATCGTCGACATATATAAAACATTTATCAATAAACCATACAATTTTTTTTATCAAACCATTTATTTGTACAGGATAAATCGAATCAACTTTACAGAGCCAAGTTTTCATATTTATATACATCAATTATCTTAAAACTAACGTTAAGGGAATAGAACTGATTACTCGCGGCCGTCTCGATGTTTAAAGGAATAATAAATTAACGGATGGGAAGATGGTATACAAAAACATATAAAAATATCCGTTGTAATAATTCGTCAAGATACAAAATTAGTCAAGAGTAAAAAGTTAACAGAGTAGCTGTTCAAAAGGCAGCTTTGATGTGTAAAATACATTGTTTTTTAAAATCTGTTAGTGTTGCTGCCCGTTTGATTTGTATAGGCATCGAATTGAAAACATTTATACCTTTAAAAAACAACGAATATCGTGAAGCTCCGTACAAAAAATATGGTGTTCTAACATCATCCGCGTTTCTAGCGTTATATCTATGAATATCATTTCCTCTTTCAATTCGATTACACAAATATCGAGGCAGCATTCCGTTTATTACTTTAAAAATGAACACTATTGTCAAATACACAACTTTGCTTCCCCGATAGCCACTGTAGGGTATTTAACAAAAAAAAGGAGGAAGTGAACTAGTTACATCTCAAGATCAAAAGCTTTATCTTATTTTGCAAACGCTGTAATCTAGATATTTGTGTTTGATTAGCTAAAAACAAAATCGAAGGTCAAAACTCAATGTTAGGAGAGATGATAGATTTGAACAATTGTATTTTACTTGCAATAGTTAAATCGTTTTTCAATCGGCAGGGAATACCGTACTTCTTGGCTATATTCTTGGTGACATCGTCAATGTGAGAGTCAAATTTTAATCTTTCATCAAAATCACGCAAAGAACGCGATCAATTGTCTTATCATCATTTTTAACAGAGACGTCTTCGATAACTCGATTCCGCGAAATAACCATGAATCGAGTTTTACTGATGTTCAATTTCAACTGTTAGTACTTTAACCATCTACTAAGAGAACGTAAATCTGCATTCAAATGTGAAACGGCCTCCTTAAGGCTTTTAGCTGCAATGAACAACACGGTATCATCAGCAAAAAGATTAATATCACAAAATCGCAAGACTCGTCGCATGTCATTAATAAATAGAATGAACGAAATGGGCCCTAATACACTCCCTTGTTGTACGCCAAGGCTGTTCTCCACAGGGCTCGAAATAGAATCATTAAAAGCCGTCCGTTGAGTTCTGTCAGACAAATAGCTTTCAAACTATCTGTATGCGGAACCTGAAAATCCAAAGCGCTTGATTATTTCGAGTAACAAGGGCTGAGAAATCGTTACAACAAGTTCCAAAAAAAATTCTAAAGTGTGCAACATGTTAATAAGACGAAACTCTTCGGCTTTAATCGTTCCAGCGACTTTTTGAATGGGAATAACTAAAGATTCTTTCCGCACTTGTGGCACGTGCCCAGTTTGCAGCGATTCATAAATTAGGTCCAGCAGGTTGATTCCGGTGACATTAAAGCAATCTTGTACTACCCTTGCATTTACGTTATCTACTCCAGCCGTTTTCTTCAAAGAAAAGAAAATACATTTTAGATCCTCTAACGTTATTGGGTGAAAACTTTCAAAACTACAGTTAATATTAATCGGCTGTTTTATTTCGTTTTATGCCTATATCAATGGATTGATTGATTAACAAAATACTATCGACATAATAATCATTAAATCTACATGCAATGATGACCTCTGACTGTTCTTATGTGCCATTGAAGGTTAAGGTGCGGACTCTCTTGTGGCTCGAAGTAAACTCATTTTCAAGTTTTAAAAATGTTGTTCACATTTTATTGATTTCTGTGCACATGTTGTTTTCTCTTGGAAAGAGTCAAATTCAAAAGTTGTGTATTTATAAGTAAAAAAATACATGTGTTTTGACAACATAATAATGTTGTAAGACAATAAAATGATAAGTTATTCCCACTAACCGCGAACCTGCCATTATCCAGGTTGTAAATAAGTTACAAAGCCATTTTTGATTAGAGTAATTAAAATCAATCCAAACCCGCACCTTGAATGTACACAATAGAAATATAAAACTGAAAATAGAACAAATAAATAATAATGAAATGGAATCTGTATGTAAAATTTTAACTCGTAAGAGGAATGATAGATTTTGATGATTTTTTAAAATGTTTGTTTCGTCTAGGCCCCCGGGGGGTTTGTAAAAACAAACTTCTTTTATTTTTAAACACACTCTGGGGTACGGATCAGCTAGTATTTAAAAACAATTTTAACTATTTTTCGTCAACCTTTTACTTGCAGAGATGTTGTACTAAAAGAGAAAGACAGTATCGAAGACGGCATAGGCACTCCAGATTGGAAACTGACACTCTGGCTATTGCTGGCATGGGCGGTTATCTTTTTGGTACTGGTGCGTGGTGTGAGGAGCTCTGGGAAGGCTGCCTACTTTTTGGCAATATTTCCTTATGTAGTGCTGATAATCATCCTCATTCGTGCACTTACGCTAGAAGGGGCCGTAGATGGAGTGATGTTCTTCATACGACCACAATGGGGTGAATTACTAAATCCTAAGGTAAGCTTACGTGTATTCCATCTTGAATTAGTATATCGGAATCTAAAGCACGATAATGGAACTAATGCTTCTCGCATCATCGAACCAGGTGTGGAAGGAAGCAGTGGTTCAGTGCTTTTTCTCACTAGCAGTTGGAATGGGACCGGTCATAATGTACTCCTCATATAACAATTTCAAACACAACTCGTATAGGTAGGTGGACTGGTCCTGCCTAACAAAAATAAATGTTTAAATGTTTTGTGACTAACATATTCTTTCTATAATTTTTTTGTCGTGTGTTTTATCTACTAGGTATGGTACGCTGCTACTACTCAGTTGTTCTTTTCGCTCTCTGTAGGCATGGGAAGTATTATAATGTTCTCATCTTACAATAATTTTCATCACAATATTTATAGGTAAGAAAAATCATTTTATTTAACAACACTAATGATTATTAACGCAATAACATGAAACTTTTTACCAATTGTCCAGGTACTAGGTTTACCTTTTTTTCCACGATTCGGAACACAAACAACTGCGACCAGTAGTTTGATGTATTGTGGTGTATCCAGTATCTTTTATTTAGTTAATGTCGAGTTACTTCATCCCTATTGAGAAATGATGAAGTATTCGATGTTGTTATAGTTGTTGTTTTGTTGGTAATGAATCGAGCTTTCTTGAAAAATTCCGCTATTTATACCCTTAGGAGAGTGGCAGCAGTCCCCAAACGCTGGCCCATTATTTTAGAATTTCAGAAAAACGCTGGCCTATTATTTTAGAAGTTGTTGAACCTAAAATTGCCATAATATTTACCATACAACTTTAATAAGTTTTAAGGGAAAGTATAAAATTCAACTAAGTTTTCAGTTAGTAGTTGAGAGTTTTCCTCATACAAAGTCTTCTCGTGGGGTAGTAACATGATGGTTTTTGCTAATGTAATCATACTGTTAATCAAATAATTAAAATTAGCTACTGTCAAAATTTTGGATATCGGTTCTATTTAATATGCTGATTACAAAGTACATTTGGTATTGTACCTGAACACCCCTAAAATACTCTATTAATTTGAACTGTCCTCTTTGTGTTCCGAATGTAATAATCTCGAATGTTCTATTTTTCAATTAATAAAAAAAACCCAAGTGTGATTAGCAGATATTATAACCATAGACGAATGTCACGACAACTCATCCAGTATTTGGCAGCACCCTCTCAGAATCTAATGAAACTTTGTGGCTGTGTAGACTGTGTATTTTCAAGCAACTTTGCATGCTTTATTTATTCAAAATTTATCTAGACTACCATTTGAAACGGGCTTAAGTTTTCTGAACGTTTTTTTTTTTAATCAACATAACTCAAACAGAAAAAGACTTACGATGCATGGGTGACTTTTAGAAAATTGTCCTAACTTTCATGAACAATTGTTAAATCGATTCTTGCACGCGAAAAACATACATTTTGAAATTTACAGTCAATTTGCAAAAATCTCAGAATTGGACGAATTTTTTTTTTAATAAAGGCTAAAAGTTCACCATACATTGAAAGATGAGCACTTTTAAGGAAAAATAGACAAGAATTACAAAAAAGTAATGTATGGGTGACTTTTAAGAAATTGTCACAGCTTTTATGAAAAAAAATATGTAAAAATTGTTAAATCGATTCTTACACGCAGAAAAAAGTTTGAAAAAGTCAATCTGAAAAGTCAATTTGAAAAAAAAACACTAGCATAGAATTGGAAGAATTTTTTTCTTAATTATGGCAATATAGTTGTCTAAAAGTTTGCCACACATTGCATGATGGGCACTTTTAAGAAAAAAAAAGTTTTTCTCACTCAGTTATAAAAAATTGAATGTATTGATCATTTTGTAAAAAACCATAATCATTTAGACTAACATTTGAAAAGGGGCAAAAACATTCAATTTCCCTTTACATCAGTAAAATAGAACCAAAAGTCCTATTTTAAGGAGCGATTAAAATACCACTTCGTATATCTTTTTTTGGGGGGGGCGGAAGAAAGGTCAAGATTTGTTTCAGAATGTGTAAAAGGTATGGGAAAAATTGTGATAGAAGGGGGCTGATAAATCTAAAAGAATAGCGGACGTCATATTTGAATCGTTTTTAAATGGATATGCATTAAGTCTGATCAAATTATAAAATTCTAATTTGCGAAGACCTGATGTACATCCATTTAAAGACGATTCAAATATGACGCGGTATGAATTTGATGTAATTTCATACTGTTGATGTTAATGTGAAATACTGTTAATGTCAATAAAAACTCATTGATTTTTGTTTGGTAAAGTTTTATTTTATTAATTTTTTTTATGAACATCTTCACGTATTAGTAATTAACATTTAATTACATATATTTAATTTATAAATCTTTCTCACAGAAAGTGAATTTCTTTGGATTATCCTTTGAATCAGAAAACTTTTTAGCTGAAATTTGATTTTCTGAAATAGGTACAAAGCAATAAACCTGTGTAACAGGTATAGTTTTAACATCGCTATTGAACTCTTCAAGCTCTTCTGACATTTTTGCATACTGTTCAGCTGATATGAAGCAGAAATTCAGTTTTGCAATACTTTTATTTGACTGTTCAACTGCCCAGTCATATAGTTCTCGAGGAGTTTTGATTGTGTTTCCATACTCTTGAGCAAGGCTTCCTCTCTTTGCCATTCGCTTGAAATTACCACCAAAACATGGACCTTTCCCATGAAACGTTCCAATCCATACATAGACTTGAAATTTCACACGCTGGCAAAGTTTTTTTTGTTCTTATAATGGGCCGCTGCTCCATCTGACATGAAAATAATTTTTGAGCAATATATTGAATTTTGCTTAATGGAATCTAGCAATTTTGATATAAACAACTGAACTGCTATTGAGTCATACTTCAGATATTATAATAAAGCTTTTGTTTTTCAATTTATTATCCTTCTTGTAATATACTTCCGAGGTTTAATAATAAACAGGATCAACCACCTGATTTAATTGTATTATCACTAATGTTTAAGCAAATTATAATTTAAAAATAAGCCCTCTCCAACTAGTACCCTTGATTTTTCAAACATTCAAAGACCCTTAAAAAATCCAAATTGTCATTAAAATTAAATTTAATATGCTTCTGTGAGGGTTTCAGGCCAGCTTATGAGAGAAGTTGGCGCGAAACACGGTAAAAATTGGACATGAAAAATTTTTCGTTAGAGAAACTTTTTTTCCTCAAAAGTGCGAAGAGTCTCGCGATGTATGGCGAACTTTTAGACAATTAAATTGCCTAGATTAAAAAAAATCGTACAATTCGTTAGTCATTTTTGGCAAATTGACTTTAAATTGTAAAATATTTATTCTTACACGCAAGTATCGATTTAACATTTTTTTCATTTTTGAGTTATACTGATTTAAAAAAAAACGAAAACTTAAGCCCTGTTCAAATGGTAGTTAAGATAATTTAAAAAAAAAAGTTGCTTGAAATGCAGAGTCTACCCAATCACAAAGTTTCATTGGATTCTGAGAAGGTGCTGCCCATCTTGAAGACGAGTTGGCGTGAAATTCGTCCATAGTGTTTCTCAAATCTAAAAACCTTGGCAGCACAGGAGTATAAATATAACCATCCCAAGTATTTTGTTTTTTTTTCAGAGATGCAATGATCGTGACAACATTGGATACTTTTACTAGTCTATTAGGAGGTATGACCATTTTCAGCATCCTTGGAAATCTCGCACACAACCTAGGAATCGAAGATATTTCTAAAGTAGTGAAAAGTGGCACTGGCCTAGCGTTCATCTCGTACCCAGATGCAATCGCAAAATTTGATGTTGTCCCACAGGTAAAACCTATACTACGTAGAATTAATATTCCGATTAATTATTTTATGCAGCTCTTTTCAGTACTATTCTTCTTCATGTTATTCGTTCTTGGTGTAGGATCGGCAGTCGCTCTACAAGGGTACTTTTTTGGAACTAGTAAATTGAAATTCTTAATGACATTATATTATTTTCTTATCAGCGCGATAATCACAGCATTTTGGGATTCCTTACCTAAGCAGAAGTATTGGCATATTGCACTAATTCTATCTTGCGTTGGTTTTTGCGCGGGTTTAGTGTACATTACTCCGGTAAGTATCGTTTTTTTTTATTGAGATATTCAATGAAAATTCAGCAGGTCCAAGCTAAAATTGATTGTCTCTCTACTTTCTAGTTATACGTAACGGCAGCAAATTCTAACTCATTGAGAAACATTACTAATTATGTTTTTATTGCGTAAAGTACGATTATTAAATTATAATGTTTTGAAATTGGAAATATCTTCCCATCATCATCCAAGATCCCAGTAGTGGACTGTAAAAAAAAACGACTGAGTTCACTCAAGTTTTTCTCGTCGTTTCTAACGTAGAGACCTCGGAGAGAAACACCGTGAAACCGAGAAAAACTTGAGTGAACCCAAAAAAAGGAGAGAGTTCCTCTCCCATGTGCGCATTAAAAAACAGAGCGCACACAATATATCGCTAGAATAAATATCACAAGCCATCAGTGGTACATCAGCGCTTTCCATACTATGGATTCCAAAATGTACAAGCAAGAGTGCCTAAAAACGTTTTATTCCGTACGACTAAGATCACAATGGACCTGTAAAGTTTTACCCTGAATTGGCAGCCCGGAAAAGTACTGCAGTGCTATCGAGACAACGAGGTGGATTTCGAGAAGGACATCAATAACTAACTGCCCTCAATTTTGCCCAATTGATGGTGGAACAAAATGGCCGCTCAGGTTTGGGCAATAGAGTTTCCATAAGGGAACGTCCATTAATTACGTCACGCAAAAAATGACTTTTTTTAGCCCCCCCTCCCCCCCTTGTCACGTTTTTTGTATGGGCCTTCAATTTTTTTTGTATGGATCGTCACGTTTTCCCAGCCCCCCCCCCCCCTCCCCCCTTACTGCGTGACATAATTAATGGACCTTCCCTAATATGATAAGTACACAGATAGAAATCTTGTAGTAAAAACTACCATTTTACCCGACTACGCCTATCTTTAAAACTACCATGAAATTTCAGTCAAATTTACTACGTTAATGCTAAAACCTTCAACGTTTGTGGTACATTTGATAGACCTCATATTGATATCAACCGCACCATGGTTGATCTAATCGCAGGCATGGTAAAATTTATAGTCAGCTGAAAATTGTTGGTGATTGCGCTTAATTTAACCCTCGAAATGGTAGTTTCTACAGCGACTTTTTTTTGCGTGTAGTATAGAAAATAAGTTCAACATTTCAGCAGAACCATATCGGAATAATTTTTTTTGCTGTTTTTGCTTTAAATTGCAATAAAAGACTTGGACTCATGTTGAGTACTCCACTTTTTTTTATTTCAATAACATCGTTCCGAGACAGATCCTTTATTTTAAATCCAAATATTAAATGACTCAAGCTTTAGGTATGAAAGTATTTCTCGGAAACGAAAAGCAGAATCGTAAAAATTTCACCAATTAGTAAATTAGTGAGAAAGAAATACTTTTTTCTAAATCTTCCACGGTTAGGAAGATACTTTTTCCGGCATTTTCTTCTAGTTTTCCTCCACCGTACAGTTTTTAATGGAAATAATTTATTTTTTATTTTTTGTATTTTTAAGTAAATGTTCAATCCATTATGTTCTACAATTTTGTAGATTTGTTTTTGTTCTACACCAATTAAAAAAGAAAGCCTTTCATATATCCATAAATTCTATGCGTTCACAAAGTGTCATAAAAATTTTCCACCCTACGGCCCTACCTGTACCACATTTAAAAAAAACACACATTAGTTGTGAATATAATTTGTTTTTGTTTTGTTCTAGGGAGGACAGTGGATATTGGACCTGGTCGATCATTATGGAGGAACATTTCTAATCTATGTCTTGGCTATAGTGGAAATGGTAGTCATCTTCTGGATATATGGCCTGCAAGACTGGTGCAACGATTTAGAGTTCATGGTGCAGCGCAGAGTTGGGCTTTACTGGCGACTGTGTTGGGGTTTAATAACACCACTTTTCATGATTGCCGTTTTTATCTATTCACTCGTTGAATACAAATGGCCTACATACAGTGGCAAACAATATCCGAATGATGCTTTGATTTGCGGAATTTTTGTGTTTGCATTCGGGTTTTCACAAGTGTTAATTTGGGCAATCTGGACGGTAGCTGAGGATTCAACACAAACTTCACTGTGGGCGAAAATCACAAACGCAGCTAAGCCTAGCTCACAGTGGGGTCCGTCAGCTGAGCACACGCGTAAAGCCTGGCTGAAATATAAAGAGGAAAGTAGAAACAGGCGGGAAGAAATAATTAACGCTAAAAATCATTCATCGATTGTTAGGATAATTCATGTGCTGTTTGGATTGTACGATGATTTTATTCAACTTGAAGATACAAAACTATGAACGGATCGACAGCTTCATAATGATTCGCAGATGTGTATTCAATTGTAGTTATTTATTGAACATAAGATTATTTATTGTATTTTAACAAATTTTTAATATTCTATCAAGATGCTTTCCATACTAAACTTCATTGTTTTATTTACAAGGCTATTGGTCCATTTTTCTCTCTGCACTGAATTTCAGCCACACGAAATTATCATGATTTAAATAAGATTACTCTATCAAATGTGTAAAACATGTAACAAAATACCTACACGCTCAAAACTGCCTCTCTTTCATTTGTATTACTGTCCCGTTTTTTCTCACGAAAAAGTTACTCAGTTTTCGTAAAAAGTGGAACAACTCATCAATTGAGTTGTTCCACTTTTTACGAGAATTGAGTAACTTTTCCGTGAGAAAAAAAGGGACAGCAATACAAATGAAAGAGAGGCAGTTTTGAGCGTGTATATAAATAAACATACAAAACTAAACGATGATTTAATCATTATTTGGGTTGTCACGATTGAGCGTGTCTACCGGCTCTTGTCAGCTTCTGTTTTAACCGTTCGCCTCGACTCGGTCGCTTTCCGTACCGAAAAAAAGAGTCCTTCTTCGCTATGGCTTTTGCGGTCTGTTTCTATTTGCTGTTCATGTTCGACCAATCACGTTCTGGGGAGGCTATATAAAGAAACACAAGGGCTGATCTGAGAAAAGAAATTTTATAACATAATACAGTCTAAACACACCAAACACAAAAAAATACACTTAAACAAAGCTGAAGAGCCCAATGGGCTAAAACACTTAATTTGTTAATTAGTATATGAGGGAACGTCCATTAATTACGTCACGCAAAAATTAACTTTTTATAACCCCCCTCCCCCCCTTGTCACGTTTTTTGTATGGGCCTTCATTTTTTTTTGTATGGATCGTCACGTTTTCTCAAACCCCCCCTCTCCCCTTACTGCGTGACATAATTAATGGACCTTTCTTAAGATAAACATATAAACAAAATAAAAAGCAGTTTTAGTAGTATTGTTCAGATTCATTCCATCGGCGATACCTGTACCGGACGGACTACGCAAAGGATGGATTACAACAATAGCGCAGTAGAGGAGGAGGACCACATCGAGGAACTGGTGATTGACGAGGGCTACATTACAACGAGGACCATGACATTCACGAGGATCCACTACGCTGCCAAGTCCACTCTCAACAGAGGTATGTATTTTTTTTAAAGCGAATTGCAAAGAAAGTGGAATTCTCGTGCTGTTCTAAAGATGCCAGATCGAGCGAACGGCCTTGTCAAGGGCAAAAGGAATAAAATTTTGAAATTGCACAAGTTTTCCGCGAACCAAGCGATTAGAATTTTTGTTGCCAGGTCAATCGAATAATTTTGACAAGCGCAATTGTTTTTTCGCAATTGAAAAAAAGCCAGGTCAAGCGGGAGGTCTTGACAGGGGCACACGAGAAGTATTTTTAGTAGCCAGGTCAATCGGATGATTTTGACAAGCGGAAGAAAAACTGAATAGACCTTTCTTGTGATTTTTTTATTGGCTTATCAGATACCCTTCAATTTATTAAGTATAGTTTTCTATGGAAGCTATATTTTTTGATGCCTATAACTATTGAAAAACAATAAAAAAAAACTGTTAAATGACCATTTCACACTACATGCCCCCTCTTATGAATACCCATTATGCCCTCTTTTCCCCAATCTGATGTTTCTTCTCTTCTGTGGTGTGTTTCAAGTTAACTTACTAGCTCTTCACTCCTATGGAGAAATCCCATAGACTATTGCACGGAAAAAGCTAACCTCACTTTTGACCATGAGAGTATAAGAGATAACAATAACCGTTGTGTTCCCCGTCCTTTTTACTCACAGATGAATTTCAGAACACAAGGGCACCAGTAGCCGTCAAATCTGAAGTCTGACGTCATTGTGATTTGGACCATTAGCAGATGTCAGTGCTCGCGCTGGCGGAAATTTTCTTTCTCAGTCACTTCACCGAAAATAACCAAAAATCTCGTAGCAAAGAGTCCACATTTTCGAGAAAAAGTCACGTCATCGAAAATACTGTTATAGATGTCAATAATATGTCGAAAACTATTTCGCTTGCACAGACGGTAAAGGGAAATCTCCTAATTTAATGTCGTATCCGCCTCATCTCGGTAGCCTTATAAGTTTAGGTGAAATCAAGGAACCAGAGGACCACCTTCTACTGTTTAGCGGAGCAGATAGTTTCCTTCGAGAAATAGGGTTACTGTAAAGTCATCCGGACAGAGCTGCTGGACACTGTTCCACCGACAACTTCTGCGGAAAAACAGATCTTGTCCACCATTCGAAGGCTTGGTATCCGTTGCGACATCGACTTCTTCAATACCCTCTCAGGACATCTTCAATGCGAGTCGATTACGAGGCCGCCCAAGATATGCTGACAATTATCAGTCGCTCATCGTGGGAAACCATAATAACGCCGCCCTGAAACGAAACTCGTAACCCTCCGTGAGTTATTCTGGAAAGAAAGAATTCAACCGTATCTTACCGTGTACTTGTTGATCGCCTTGCCGAGAGCTTCTATAGTTTCAATGTACAAGTGATTGGTCGGGTGGTCCAAGACGAGAAATTTCGGTCGACCCATGCACATTTTGGCCAGCGCCACATGGGAGTTTCGACCTTCGGAAAGAGATTGTCACTTCGATTTCATTTTAAGGCGGATGCATTTTGATTTGGCTTCAACTCCGGTCTAAAAACAAACGGAAAAGGATGAATTTCACACTTACCTCTAGGAACTTACAGCTTCTTCAACGTCTTGATCTGGAAAGCGCGCTGGCAGCGAGGTTGAATACTGTATACTTTTGAATTTCGTGGTGAAAACAATTTCACAACTTTACAAAGTTGCCAAAACGCCGCATATTTGTTCCACATGGTGGAAAAAATGTGGAACAAATTGAAGCTTTCAAAAAATTGTTACAAAATGAGGAGTGCATAGAAAAAAAAGTTATTAACGCTAATGTTATAAGAAGTTCATTGCCTTTAAAGGAAAAATATAAAAAATGGGGGTTAGGTCTGACGAGAAAGGTCTATTGTTTTTGCAATCGGACAATGTGCCATGTCAAGTGAAAAATCTTGACGAAGGCAAGAAGAGGCAATATTTTCTTTTGATTCGCCAGGCCATGCTACAAAGGCGAGGAAGAGATAGTTCGAGTAGCATTTTCCTTATTGTTAATATCGATCGATTTCTTTGTAAAGGATTTGTGAATCCGTGTTTTTTTTTATCGTGTCTAGTGACACGCCAAAAGTTTTCCAAGCACGATCTGAAAAAAGAGCTGAAGACCGATAAAACACGCATCACATCGTTGAGAGACAAAATAAAGAGACTGCGTGATGGAAATGAAATGCTACTCAAAGCCAACGCGGCCCGCATTGAAAATACAATAAAAGAAACCCCGCCCGGGACAGCTTTAGACGAAAGCACCCAACGTACGTTGTACCACCCGAAGAATCGAAATTAATGTCCAGCGAACATCAATTGTCTATTTTGTCTTTAACCGTCCCGATTTGCAAACCGGCTGCGGAGGGCGAGACTATTCAGCGGCATTCTTTTGAATCATGGCGAGATCTACACGTGAATGCACGGATTCCATAAAATTGTTGGGTAAGTTTACGATCCTCAGGCTCAAAACGCGTGAACATCTTCTTGAAATCTTCAAGAATATCAGGTCTGACTGTGACGATGTACCAGACCATAAAACTTTTCAATTTACAAATGCTATGTATAGGCTCAAGTGCTATTTCAGCTCTGTCTGTGATGTAACGCTTCAGAAGCGTAAGTTGGCAATCATGAACCAGAAGCCCGATGAATCAGTCGTGTAGGAGCAACTGCTAGAGCAATTTCGAAGATGGCAAAGAATTCCAACACATTGTTAACACTGTCGTCGAGCATGCTTTGAGTAAGGATGTTCGTGCACTGGCTCTGAAGATGATTAACCGAACGGCTGAATTTACTGACTTGGTCGGCAAGATCCGTGAACTGGAGGCAATCAAGGCGAATCAAGAGTTTTTTATAAGGAAGAAACTGAAGGCAGATCCCACGACCGTTGAACCCGTAAAAGCTGATTTCCCTCGCCAAACGGACTCGAGACGGATGTCGTCAGCAAGATTACCAAGGAAGAAACTATCCACGTCAAGAACGACGCTACATGTTTGGCGGATCGTAATCTTACCTGAACCGAGGACAGCGTGAAGGAAACCTGAAGGACGTCGTGAGGTGGGCCGCAACTTTATTCCACCGACGATAAATAGATGCTGGAGGTGTAACAGTGTGTACCACCTGGGAAAGGATTGCGGTCGATATGATATGCAGATACTGTAACGAAGGGCATGTCCCAGGCGATTTCCTGCACACTTTCCAGGAAGAGACACGCTGAGTCAGCATACGGGACATAACGTAGAGAGCTTCAAGGAGGAAGTGAGTGCTTAGGTTGAGTGACTTGTTTTGATCTTTTTCTCTTAAAGTTATAAATGAAATTTATTTTGTTTTTTTTCCTGAAATCATGAATTGAGATTTTGATTTCTTTGACTTGATCCGTTGCTGAATAAAAATATTTGGGATAAAAAGAAGAGATTTTTTTCAAAATACAAGCAATTTAGAGGAAGTTTATTGTTTTCTTTTCGTAGGCAATCTCGAATGACATCTTGGTGTTGGCTATGGTATTATCTGTGAAAGGTGAAGACATAATCTCGGTAACAGTCCACAACTTTCAAGTGAAGTCAGACCCTTCGCTTAAGCCATATGCGTACTCTGCTGATATTAGAGTATTGGGAACATAAGAAGCTCCTCTCTTCACATCGGATGACAGACCAATACTCCTTGAGAAATTTTATTTCGTCAATAGGCATTATTCTCTACTGAGCCGGTCAACAGCTACTCGATATTGTGTTTTGCTACTTGGGCTAAAAGTCCCAACGAATCCAGATGCTATAGATACACACTTAGAAAATAACACCGAACTCGGTTCAATTTTCTACCGAACCCCGTCGGTTACCAACAAGAAACCGAGTAAATCGTTTATAAATACTGTTTCCGGGTGACTTTTTAGAACCGAACCCGAGTTTCGGTTACTATATGATACATTTGACAGATAAAAATGAAAGATGAACCGAGCTGTACGGTAAAGCAGTGATATTCAAGAGTTCAATACATGAGAACCGAAAAAAACCAGTAAACTGAACCGAGCCTTCGCTGAATATTCTTAAACGTCTCCCTTCAAAATAAATTACGATAACTCAGCTCCTCCGTGCAGGAATATTTGCACGAACATACCGATAGCATTGAAGGATTTAGTTCATGAGAGGTTGATGTAACTAGTAAAATCAGATCGTGCCAGTACAAGAAGGTATGGCCACTGGATTCTGTTCGTCGATGCTGGTAGTCCCAAAACGGAAAGACAACATACGGTTAATAATAGACCGGAGAGGTCCAAACCGTTACACACTTGGATTTTTTTACAGAAATCTGTAAAGATTTACCGAATTCTCAACAGCTGAAAGTTCGGTAATCCGATTTTACGGATTTCGGTGAAACTTTACAGATATCTGTAAAAAATTACCGGATTTCGGTAAAATTTTACCGAAATCCGTAAAATCGGATTACCGAACGTTCAGCTGTTGAGAATTCGGTAAAACTTTACAGATTTCTGTAACATAATCTGAGTGTGTATGTAGAACGCCATTCATCATGCTTGCTCTGGAAAACATCTTGGCAGAACTTGACGGAGCTTGTTGGTTTTCTAACATTGATTTTTCAACTGCTGCCTCTTGTGAGCACGTCATCGATGTAAAATGATTTTCTGACCTTCATGGCTGCGAACGGGTACCATTCCTCCTCATTTTCAGCAGGTTGACGAAGCACCATTGTCGCCAAAAATGGCAATGTAGACACAAATCGGCTGACTTCGATCTTCATGCGAGAATATTTTAAGGTACCGGGCGTCGTCTTCGTGCATTCTTACTCACCGGTTAAATTTTGGATAATCGGCAGTAAAAGTTAATTTCTTCGAAGAAAATTGGGCCCACCGTTGATGCTGATTCCTGTGTCGCTTGGTGCTGAACCATCAAACAGAACGTGGTTGTGCTAGTTGATTTCAATACTTACCTTACCAGCACCTTCCGTTCAAAGACTCCAAGGGCGCGTTGGTCCTCCACTAGCAATGTCCATGTTTCGTGTCTTGTAGATGGTCAACTTTGTGGTTCGGCGAACTTTGTTCGATCTTAGCGTGCTTCGGAGTCCAAAGTAGGTACGATTGCCAGCTATAATGCGCCTTTTTATTTCTCTGCTAGTGTCGTTATCGGCGGTCACCAATGAGCCCAGATACACGAATTCGTCTACTACCTCGATTTCATCACCGTCGATCTGAACTCGTGGTGGGAGGCTAACATTGTCTTCTCGTGAGCCTCTTCCCTTCATGTATTTTGTTTTTAACGCATTAATCACAAGCCCAATCCTACCAGCTTCAGCCTTAAGTCTGATGTATGTTTCCGCCATCGTCTCAAAGTTACGTGCTACGATATCAACGTCGTCGGCGAAGCCAAATAGTTGGACAGACTTCCTGAAGATCGTACCACTCGTGTCTATCCCAGCTCTTCGAATCACACCCTCCAGTGCAATGTTAAACAACAAACACGACAATCCATCACCTTGCCGTAACCCTCTCCGAGATGCTCGAGAGCGTCCCTGATACTCGGACAACACACATCACTCGATCCATCGTTGCTTTGATCAACCGCGTTAGTTTTTCCGGAAATCCATATTCGTGCATGATTTGCCATAGCTGGTCTCGATCGATTGTATCAAACGCTGATTTGAAATCGATGAAAAGATGATGTGTGGGCACGTTGTATTCGCGACATTTCTGCAGTACTTGCCGAATCGCGAAAATCTGGTCCGTAGTAGCGCGGGCACCCATGAATCCCGCTTGGTATTGCCCCACGAACTCCTTTGCAAACCACCAACACTTCATTTTTTGTGTCTTCAGCTACTGAATATATGTGGTTGATTTTTTGTCGATAATTAACCCAGGATACCTATAGCTTATATTATTTTTTTGAATAGTGGTTGAAAAGAAATACAAGTTTATTAGCTTTTTTTTCTCGGGAAAACTGTAATTTTCAAGCTGAAAATCAGCTAAAATGTCCATTAAAAATGGCATTTTGGAAAATGTTTTAAATTAGATGGACAATTTCAGATCTTCTGAGTCGGGTTTTGCAGTTATATTCATATGTTTACTTGTAAATCGCTTTTTTATTTGATACAACAATTACGGTATATTTTTTAATTTTTATATAATCATTTATTTGTACAGGCTCAATCGAATTAACTTTACAGAGCCAAATTTTCATATTTTTATACATCATTTATCTTAAAACTAAAGTTAGGAGGATAGAGCCGATTACTCGCGGCCGTCTCGAGGTTAATAGGAATTACAAATTACGGATGGGAAAGAGGGTGGGAATTTAAAGTATGGTTTACAGAACACATTAAATTTAAATTCTAAATTATCTGAACACTTATAACTATACAATTTATGGTTTTCCTTTGACTTGAACATTTCTTGAAAAAGAAAAAAAAACACACACACATACACATATAAAAAAAAAACTTATACTAAACATACAGGTTAAACTAACTACAATCTAATGCTAATGTTAGTCAAAAAAACATAAATGAGTTTCATGTACTCCAAATCACGTACAGCCAAAATATCTCGAATTGGCACATTGGGTTGTGTACCTCGGGCCCGAAGGGAATCATAAAGCTTAGATCTGACTCCACAATGTTCAGCACAAGACCAAATAACGTGATCTGCGTCCTGATAGCCTTGTCCACACTCACAGAGATTGCTGTCCCTCAGCCCAACCCGGTATAAATGAGCGTTCAAAGAATAATGATTGGACATGAGGCGAGACATGACACGAATGAAGTCTCGACCCACATCCATCCCCCTGAACCAAGATTTCTTCGACACCTTTGGGATGATAGAATGTTGCCATCGCCCCAAATCTCCTTTACTCCATTTATATTGCCAGCTGACGAGTGACTGTTGACGAAAAATAGGAAAAAATTCGTTGAAGGCGATTTGTCGATCATAAATATCGCCTTCCATAGCGCCCACCTTTGCAAGCGACTCCGCTTTCTCATTGCCCGGAATCGAACAATGAGATGGGACCCATACAAAGGTGATGATAAAATAACGCGAAGATAAAGCACTTAGAAGCTCCTGTATTTTCATGAGAAAATACGAGGAGTGCTTTACCGGCCTCAATGAGCAAATAGCCTCTATACAACTGAGACTATCCGTGAAAATGAAGTACTGATCCGGTGTTAATGAGGCAACAATTTCTAGCGTAAAATGTATTGCCGCTAATTCAGCGACATACACGGAACAAGGAGCTTGAAGTTTACAGTTGGCGCTATAAATTTCATTAAATATACCAAAGCCTGCAGACTCCTCTATCAATGATCCGTCAGTGAAGAACGATTTAGTGGAATCAACTTGGCCAAACTTAGCAGCAAATATCACCGGAGCAATCATAGGACGATGATGCTCTGGGATTCCATGAAGCTCCTGCTTCATGGATAAATCAAAATGAACCGAATTGTCGAAATCGGAGAAGCAAACACGATTGGAAATGTTCGGCGAAGGGCTGACATCCTGTGTTATGTACAAATGGTACAAGGTCATGAAGCGGGTTTGAGGATTCAACTCAAGGAGCTTCTCAAAATTTTCGATCACCTGGGGGTTCATAACTTCACACCTGGTGAGGAGCCGGAGAGATAATTCTGAAAACCGATCCGAGAGTGGCAACATGCCAGCCAGCACTTCAAGACTCATGGTGTGAGTCGAGTGCATGCAACCTAACGCGATACGAAGACACCGATACTGAATACGTTCCAGTTTAATGAAGTGCGACCGAGCCGCTGACTGAAAACAAAAACTACCGTATTCCATAACCGACAAAATCGTTGTCCGGTACAACGTTAGAAGATCTTGTGGATGAGCTCCCCACCAGGTCCCGGTAATTGTGCAGAGAAAGTTGATCCTTGGCTGGCACTTTCGCTTCACATACTCAATATGGGATCTCCAGGTGCACTTAGAATCGAACCAGACCCCAAGATATTTAAATGACATAGAATGAGTTATCGGCTTACCCCAAATTTGAAGCTTCGGTTGTGCTGGGTTATGCTTCCTAGAAAAAACTACCAACTCAGTTTTCTCCGTAGAGAATTCGATACCTAGCTCTAGAGCCCAAGTAGACAAATTGTCTAAGGTATCCTGTAAGGGTCCTTGCAGATCGATCCCATTGGATCCCGTGACAGACACTACGCCGTCATCTGCAAGTTGTCTCAGCGTACAGTTGCCCCCTTTTAGAAATTATATAAAAGGGGGCTTAAACATGATCCCTGGGGGAGACCCATGTAGCTAAATCGTGGAGCTGTAGAGGTTCCATGAGAAGCTCATATGTTTCTCTGACAGCAAATTGTACAAAAAATTGTTCATTAATGGTGAAAAGCCACAAGCGTGGAGTTTATCTGAAAGAACTTCAACAGATACTGAATCAAAAGCCCCCTTATGTCCAAGAATACAGAAGCCATTTGCTCTTTTTTAGCAAAAGCTAACTGAATATCTGTGGAAAGCAACGCGAGACAGTCGTTCGTTCCCTTACCCCTACGGAAACCATATTGAGTATCTGAAAGCAGGTTATTCGTCTCAACCCATTTGTCCAGACGGAAAAGGATCATTTTCTCCAACAACTTTCGAATACAAGATAACATCGCGATGGGTCGATAGGAGTTGTGGTCGGACGCGGGCTTACCAGGTTTTTGAATGGCAATAACTCTCACCCGTCTCCAATCATCCGGTACAATGTTGAGTTCCAGAAACTGATTAAACAAGTTCAACATGCGCCTCTTCGCGACGTCTGGGAGGTTCTTAAGCAAGTTGAACTTGATTCTATCAGCCCCTGGAGCCGTATTGCCACACGAAAGGAGTGCGAGAGAGAACTCTACCATTGAAAAGGGTTGGCTAATCTCATCTATCGAATTCGTGGTTTCGCGAGGAATCATCCGTGCCGGCACAGAATCTGGACAAACTTTTCGCGCGAACTTGAGGATCCATTGGTCCGAGTACTCCTCGCTCTCGTTGTTCGTAGTTCGGTTACGCAACCTTCGCGCCGTGTTCCAAAGAGTACTCATCGACGTTTCGCGCGACAGCCCGTTCACGAATGTTCGCCAGTAACCGCGTTTCTTGGCCTTGATGAGGCTCTTAAGTTCGCGTTCGAGAGCTGTGTATACTTCGAAGTGCTCAGGTGTTCCACGTCTACGGAAAACTTTAAACGCGTTGGACTTTTTTCGGTAAACCTCGGTGCATTGCTGATCCCACCATGGAGAAGGAGGTTTCCTGCGAGATGACGTCCCTGGAACTGGTCGAGTTTGAGCTTGAAGCGCGCTGTCTAAGATCAGGTTGGAGAGGAAGTTATATTCTTCCAACGGTGAAAGCCTTTCTACCGTCGTTACGGCTTCATCTACTGCTGTCCTAAACTTTGTCCAATCGATGTGACGGGTAAGATCATACGTGACGTTAACAGATTTCGACGAATTGAATCCGGTGGCAACCGAAATTTTTATGGGCAAATGATCACTACCGTGGGGATCTTGAATCACATTCCATGTGCAATCCAACGATAATGAATTCGAACAAAGTGTGAGGTCTAATCTACTGCCAACTGAGGATGTACCAGCCAAACGTGTTACTTCTCCATTGTTAAGAACTGTCATATTAAAGTTGTCACAGAGGTCATATATCAGGGAAGACGGGTTGTCATCATACAGTTCTCCACAGCCTGTACCATGAGAGTTAAAATCTCCCATGACCAACCGTGGAGCAGGAAGGACCGAACAAATATCTGAAAGTTGTTTTCGGTTAATGGAGGCTCTAGCAGGAATATAAACGGAAGCAATGCAAAGGCTTTTATTTTTAATAACAGCCTGACATGCGACAACTTCAATACCTGGAATAGGAGGAAAATTCACTCTATAGAAGGAGTAGCACTTTTTCATCCCCAAAAGTACTCCCCCTCCACGCGAATCCTCACGATCAAGACGAATAATATTGAAATCATGAATCGGAAGATCGATTTCGGAAGAGAGCCATGTTTCACAAAGAGCGAATGCATCACAACCGGTAGTGTGAGCTAAAAATTTAAAAGATTCCAATTTAGGAATCAAACTTCGACAATTCCACTGTAGAACAGTGATCAAATCCCCGACCTCATTTGGAAAATTATCCATCGAAGGAAATGATAGCTGCAAGGATGGGCCACTTTAATGTTAATTTCTGCAAAAAAGTTTTCACAGTGGGAAGCATTGCCATAACAATGCTTTTGAGAGGGTCAGAAATTTCGAGGTGCTTAAAGATACCTTCGGCAATGTCATCAAATGAGAACAGCCCACTAGAGGAGGGCTTCTGTTCTTAAAATTGGGGCATCAGGGGTTTTGGATGTCCCCGGGAGAGATGGAAAGTCCTGGGTGTGGTTAGTACTACGAAAACCAGGTGGACTAGGATTTTCCTTTTTCCACCTTTTCTTGAATTGGGCAAGCTGGTTTTGGGCTCCGGTTCAGCAACTTTCCGTGGGCGGACGCGTCTTCGCTTCCGTGGAAAGCACCTTCCGGAAAGCTGAATGATGTTCCCTCTTCAGCCAAATCAAAGTCAGACTCGTCATCTGACAGAGAAGCAAAGGGATTGTATTAACATTGGGTGATGGTGAGGCTTTTTCAGCATTTCGGCGAACGATTGCCTGGAACGCTGTTTCAGCGAGCGTTCTAATTGTTCCCCGCGTTGTTTGTACGCTGGGCACGACGAAGAGCATGAGGAGCGAGTTCCCTTACAGAAGGCGCATTTGGCGTGCTGTCTGCCTGCAGGCGCCATCCTCGTGTTTCTCTCCACAATTAGAGCAGCGTGCTTTATTGCTGCAATGGGAGGTCGTATGCTCCCATCTGCTTGCATTTTTCGCAGATCATTACCCGTGGTACAAACAACCGCACAGGTAGTCGAAGTTTTCCCAACTCGACGTATTGAGGGAGGGCTGAACCAGAAAAAGTTACACGAAACGAGTCTGACGGAGTAAACTTCTTTCACCCTTAGTGATCGATACTGTGCCTGGTTTGCCATCGAGTATCTTGACTGATTGAAGCAGAGGTTCTTCGTCGACCAACCCCTGCTTCAACTGGGATCTCGAAGTCAAACTCACTTCGGAGACCACACCTGTATCTCAAAGCTGCCTCGAGCTGGAATTATATTAAATATAGTGTAAAAATGAGAGACAGATTTCGTTAGCTGTAGGTTGGACACAACTACTTTTAATTATTGGTCGTCACGCTATTATCTCGGTCACGGCCGAAATCGTTTCGTCAGATCGTTTGAAATCAGGTAAACATTGAGAGGTTTCGTTTTAGATGAAAATAGACAACCCGAGACCAGCTGAATTTTCAGATAAGCACGCGATCGGGTAACTTTAAGAGCTACCCCATCATTTTGCGCCATAGATGATTCATCTTCCGATAAATTAATGTCATCGGAAACAACCTGCTGGACCTTATTAATGAATCGCTGCAAACAGGGCACGTGCCACAAGTTTGGAAAGAATCTTTAGTTATTCCCATTCAAAAAGTCGCTGGAACGATTAAAGCCGAAGAGTTTCGTCCTATTAACATGTTGCACACTTTAGAGAAAATTTTGGAACTTGTTGTAAAAGGCCAGCTGTTAACGTATTTAAATAGTAATAATTTGATTGCACCGGAACAATCGGGATATCGCGAAGGTCATTCATGTGAAACAGCGTTAAATTTAGTTTTAGCAAAATGGAAAGAAAATGTAGAGCGTAAAGATACGATTGTTGCTGTTTTTTTGGATCTGAAACGCGCTTTTGAAACGATTTCTCGGCCCTTGTTGTTAAATTCAATCAAGCGCTTTGGATTTTCGGGTTCTGCATACAGATGGTTCGAAAGCTATTTGTCTGACAGAACTCAACGGACGGCTTTTAATGATTCTGTTTCGAGCTCGTGGAGAACAGCCTTGGCGTACCACAAGGGAGTGTATTAGGGCCCATTTTATTCATTCTATATATTAATGACATGCGGCGAGTCTTGTGATTTTGTGATATTAATCTTTTTGCTGATGATACCGTGTTGTTCATTGCAGCTAAAAGCCTCGAGGAGGCCGTTTCACATTTGAATGCAGATTTACGTTCTCTAAGTAGATGGTTAAAGTACAAACAGTTGAAATTAAACATAAGTAAAACTAAATTCATGGTAATTTCGCGGAATCGAGTTAACGAACACGTCTCTTTAAAAATTGATGATGTGACAATTGATCGCGTTCGTGAGATTAAATATCTTGGCGTGATTATTGATGATAGATTAAAATTTGACTCTCACATTGACGATGTCATCAAGAAAATAGCCAAGAAGTACGGTATTCTCTGCCGATTGAAAAACGATTTAACTATTGCTAGTAAAATACAATTGTACAAATCTATCATCTCTCCTCACATTGAATTTTGCCCTTCCATTTTGTTTTTAGCTAATCAAACACAAATATCGAGATTACAGCGTTTGCAAAATAAGATAATGCGGTTGATCTTGAGATGTAACAGGTTCACTTCCTCCTCTTTTTTGTTAGATGCCCTACAGTGGCTATCGGTGAAGCAGAGAGTTGTGTATTTGACAATGGTGTTCATTTTTAAAGTAATAAACGGTTTACTGCCTCGATATTTGTGTAATCGAATTGAAAGAGGAAGTGACATTCATAGATATAACACTAGAAACGCGGATGATGTTAGAACACCATATTTTTTGTACGGAGCTTCACAAAATTCGTTGTTTTTTAAAGGTATAAATGTTTTCAATTCGATGCCTATACACATCAAACGTGCAGCAACACTAACAGATTTTAAGAGACAATGTATTTCACACATCAAAGCTGCCTTTTGAACAGCTACTCTGTTAACTTTTTACTCTTGACTAATTTTGTATCTTGACGATGTTATTACAACGGATATTTTGTATGGTTTATTGTTCATTTTCATTTCATTTTCATTTTGTGATGTACAAGGGGGTCGAGGGCCAAGTCACCGATGTGAAATTTCACATCGTCCATAATACATCAGGGAGGGGAAGGGGAATGAGCATCACAGCATCTTTAACCCATGGGGGTCAATTAAGTTCTGCGTGGTTTGTGGTAAACCGGCTGCTCAGGGATTATGGGAAGGTAAAAGGTTTGGGCAGGTTTTTTTTATGTAAAAAGTTGTATATCGTTGAACATTTGCCTAATTTGCTTGGCCTCTCGTCATATGGGGTTTCGTTCGTCACATAGCTAGCGAAAAAGATTTCATTTTCATTTTCATTTCATTTTCAAGCACAGAAGGGGGTCATGGGGCCAGGTCTCCAGTGATGAAAATAGAAGTATAGATTTGGTATCACAGAATAATAATCACAGGGGTCAAGTGAATCCTGCTTAAGATACCGGATAGTAAGACGCTGTTGAAAATAGGGGATAGTTAGAGTGAAGGAATATCAGGAGGCAGAAAGTGAAGCAAGAGAGAGAGAGCGTTTGATTGCTGAAACGAGACCGGAATAATAGTTTGGTGATTAGTACATTTTAGCAATTGATAAGTTAAACTATGAATTAGTTCTCATCTGTTTCTTCTCCTATTGGTTGTTGTTGCACTGGTACCGCAAGTTACTGTCATCCAACTTGCTTTTCGATCTCATCTACTTACTGTTGATTACAATTTTGAAAGCATTTGCCACTTCTCATGTGTCTGCAGAGATAAATTCGATGATACAAATCTAGCTTTCTGTTGACTCCAGTATACCAAAAAAGAAACAGATATATAGTCATTAAAAAGTGATATTATCAAAACGAAATGGCTATTCAGTATTGTTCAACGGATGTGAAATGAAGAAACATCGGAATTAAGCATGTTTGGAAGAAACAACGAGATGATAAGTTCAATTTCAAATACATTTGTTAGCCTTGCGTTATTAAATTTTTCAATAAAGCATCTCAGTCAATTTATGAAACATCGACTAATGTTCTATGCTAATATTAAAAATGTTTCGTCATATTACATCTTCAAGTGATCTGTGTAAGCCATTTATTTTGTTCAAGCCCTTTTGAACAAGATGAGGTGAAATAAGGAGCCCAGTATTTTAGAACTAGGATCCAAACAACAATGACATGATGAATGTCATCACTTACTCCTACTTGATTTCCGCCTCGACCAACCTAGCGGAACGTCACCCAATTCCTTACTGAAGCAGTTCAGACAATAATCATGCGTTTTTGGCAACAAAAACAAGAGACAGAAGAGAAGAAAAAAGAAATTAGAAAAGAGACAATAACAAAGTAATTATTAATGTGAGTTGATGAAAAGAATTCTAAAAGACACTTTCGCCTACCACCAAGAGTAAAAATAAAGCAGAAAAGAAAAGTTAGTAATAATACATAACTACAATATAACTAATCTACGTAGATGAACGTTGGTTTCGGGGTCTTGTTAGTGCTAGAGTTGTTAGTATAGACCCGTACTTAGCCCTGGCGGTCCCTCTAACAATAGTGATAGGCAGCTGTAGTTAAATCATGCGCAACTGTTTCTATAGCTATGTTAAAGGTATGATAAATCAAGTTTCGAAAAAATAAATAACTTAAATAATTGAAATATCTCAGCTATAATTACTAGTATTAAACAGAAGATTGATTATATCGACACTTGACGAATCATCGTCAAACCCTTCATCCTTGGCCAGGGGGATATTTTGTATGGTTTATTGTTAAATGTTTTATATTTGTCGTGGGGCACAAACAAACTATATTTTTCGCCTCGATGATGATGATGGATTTAAAGTTTTTATTTTGTTATTGTAATTTAAAGTAGTCTTCATTTTTTGTGTAGTCTTCAAAAGTTTGAGCCTCGCGCGCGGTATACAGGTATTCTTTTTGAATTTACAAAAAAAATATTGGCCTTTGATGCTTGAGAAGATGCCATGAAATAGTAGTGGGTTTTCTGGCTGATTGTCGGGGAATTCTTTGTCAATTCTGTTGTGGTTGAAAGTAAAAGTTTGACTAGGGCCGGTCCAGGATTTTTTCGGTTTGGAAATTTTCTTGATTTCCCTGTTTGGGGATATCCTTGGTCAGCCCAAAACTAAGGTGGCGGTTCCATTCGTGTTGAAACCTCACTCTGGAGCGGGCAAGATCGGATATTGGCTTGTATTTTGATAATGTCCTTATACAGAATTCTGTGATTTGAATTGTAATAGAAATTTCTGATCGCTGGGTTTATTTGCGAACATTTGTGGTTGACATCAATAGCTTTTCACAATTATATCGCTGTAAAGCAAATGAACAGTTTTGGAAGAAGTTTATATCTGTAGATACAATCAGTTCGTTTTTGGTTTTGCATAACTGGTTGAATTGTTTTTAAATAAATTATCTAATAGATAAATCGTCTAGCTCAAACCTTTGTAGGGGTAAGAGGCGGGACCATCATCATCATCATCACTGCACGCTACACACGATGGCCTGCTGGTGTGCGTGCCGTATAGATATGGAACAATATGGCTTTTCGATCGTGGCAATATTGCTAATTGCAATAAATGGCGTTATTGCACTGTTTAACACTCAACGTTTTCTACTTCCGAAAACCAAGACTTGATTTCACTCGCGATTCAGAAAAAAATAGAGCTGGAGGCTTGAAACAACTTGTGAAAAGCTTCCAAAGCAACGGAGAGCTGACCGAACGAACTGTTCTGTTCGCTTGTTCACTGGGCAATGTATTACGGTATATTGCCACTCATGTTTTTCGGCTCCACGGGTAGTGGCAAGTATATTGTCACCAACGATTTCAATAATTTCCTTATTAAAAACAAAATGCATTCATATTATTTCGCTGTTCCTAATGAATATTGTTATTATTGGGAACACTTCTACATATGTTGAAACCTTACAAAGGTGAATTAACAATTTGTCTTCATTTTGCTTGTAAGCAAAGTGCAATATTTGAACGGCGCAATAAAATCTACTAGAAATAGCAGTAAAAACAACAAATTGAGTAAGTATTTTGATATAATGGTAGTCTTTAGAATCACCTGTTGCTCAATGCGGTATTTTTGGCAAAATTGAACGAAAATTTCGAGTTTATTTCGGTCGAAAAATTGCTAATAATGTCACCTGTTGTAACGCGCAATTTCACGTTTAAGCTAAAACAATGCCGAAGACAATACCGAATGCAGATTCTGACGATGAAATAGAAAGGGAGTTGGAGAAGGTTTGCGGACTGCCTGATGATCCCGATGTTCCCGAAGAAGATCTGGAGGCAAACGTGAAAGCGTCCAGCTTCGACGAACGGAGCTTATGCCAGGATGTAAATCTGCTTGACCTCCTTGCGAGTAGTGACGATTCGATCGATAGTAGTGATGTTGCCAGTAGACGTCAAACGCCCTTATCGGATAGAGAATTCCAGTCGTGCTCATCGGATTTATCAGATGAACTACTTGATGATCTAGATACATCCGAAGATGACCTGAAAACGGATTCGGAAGTACCAAGCATGTGTGAACTGCGACATCTCTTCGAGGATAGTGCTGCTGCTCAGGATGCTGTGGCTGTTGCTAATGCTGCTGCTTATCATGGTGGTGCGCTGTTTTCTGACAGAAAACCACTACCGTCCGCATCATGTCTGCAATATCATTTTGGTAAGCATTATATTTCGTCTGAAACCAGCGGGGGAAGTGATGAAATACAGTTAGCCGAATCACCTTAATCATATAAATCGGACGACGATTAATCGAACACTTATCAATCTGCCGTGGATGCATTCCAATCAGATGATGATGAAATAGACTTGAGATAACTGGATTGGACAGAAGAACCCAATGTAGATATGTTTGATGAAACTTGTCTGCTAGCGTTGAATTTCTTTCCAGGCAAAACTAGAGCAACGGTGTATTTCGAACGATTTTTCAACAACGATGTCATACACCTGATTGTTACCCAAACGAATATCTACGCAGATCAAAATCAAAGCGTAAACTGGGAGCCTGTATGTGCAGCAGACATCAAAGCATACCTAGGGATATGCGTTCTAATGGGTCTTCATCCCTTGGCAAGTATCGACTTATATTGGTCCAGTGACACGTTTTTCCGCTGTGATGAGATTGCTTCAGTAAGCTGTTTGTGAAATTACATTTTTCCAACGGCAGTTAATATTACCTACAAGTTTCCGAAAACAACCAAAACTAAGTAGTAAGTATTTAAGATATCTGAGCATTATAGAACAATCTGTGCTAAATCAAGTGCTATTGTGAACAAAAAACTATGAATAAACGAATGATATTGGTGGTAACTATATTGCCACTAATATTTTTTTGGCTTCACACGCAGTGGCAACTATATTGCCACCAACGTTTTTCGACTTAACGGGCAGTGGCAACTATATTGCCACCTACAATTTTGCATATTTTTTTAATAAGAAAAATATACGTATTCACTAATCACCGTAAGCATTGTGTTCCATAATAGTATGTGCTAATTCCTTGCATGGTTGTCACGGCCTTATAAAGGGTTAAACTTATTTGTACATCAATCCGTAACCGAGATACAGATGATTTTATTATTCCGGATTCTATATGTCCGAGCATCTCATGTTTTCAGGAATGAAATGGACTTCTCCGAGGAATCGCTTTTCTGCCCTGGAATCTTCCAACTGTTCTATCAACTCGTTGAATGGACATTGGACCACTCAACACTCAGCAAAATTGAGTAGTATTCTGATACTGTATGCTACCTGACTTGTACATTTCCAACATATTTTCGCTCCTAGTAGCATGTCCACTCGATCAAGGATGCTGAAGTTGTGGTCAGCTGATTGAGTTTTTTTTCAGTAGCTCAAGGTCGATAAACTATTCGTAACTCGCATCATTCAAGGAGTAGTGGAAAAAAGGATAATCCGAATCCTCCTGGTTTTCTTAGTGCAAACTACACACAGGATTTCCCATCCCTCTCTGGGCATCCAAAACCCCTGATGCCCCGATTTTAAGAAAAGAAGCCCCCTCTTCATCTGGGCTGTTCTCATTAGATGATACTGTGGAAGGTATTTTCAAGTACCTCGAAACTTCTGACCATCTTAAAAGCATTGTTATGGCAATGCTTCCCACTGTGAAAACTTTTTTGAAGAAATTAACATTAAAGTGGCCCCTACTTGCAGCCAGGGTTGCGGCTTATCATTTTTGACTCAGGCATATTCATTTGCCAATATCTCCTTTCAGAGGGTCGATTTGATAATATGATGTATGATGAACTTGTAGTGCATGAGTAGACCTACAACTTTGTCTAACAGTACATTGCTCTAACTCCTATATCTTCGACATGAGAGCGTATATTCACAGTGATCTTCACGATGATAATCGCGATATATTCACAGTGATCTTCACGATGATAATTCACGATGATAATCTTCACCGCGAATATCATCGCGAAGATCACTGCGAATATACGCTCTTATTCCTCAGATATAAGAGATAGAGCTATGTATTGTTAGACCAAGTTGTAGGTCTACTCAAGCACCATAAGTTCATCATACATTATATTTTGAAATTGAGCTTCTAAGAAGAGCTATCGGCAAATGAATATGGATAAGTCAAAAATGATAAGCCGCAACCTTGCTTGCAGCTATCATTTGCTTCGCTGGATGATTTGCCAAAAGAGGTCGGGGATTTAATCATTGTTCTGCAGTAGTATTGTCGAAGGCTTATTCCTAAATTGGAATCATTTAAATGTTCAGCTCACAATATCGGTTGTGATGCGTTTGTTCTTTGTGAAACATGGCTCTCGCTTGAGAGGGGTTCTTCCGTTTCATGATTTCAACATTATTCGGGTTGATCGTGAGGATTCACGTGGAGGAGGAGTACTTTTGAGGATCAAAAAGTGGTACTCCTTCTATAGAGTGCGCTTAAGTCAGTCCATTAGTGTTTTTACAGACCCATCAGAAATTGTAGAAGCCATCTTTGTCCAAATTTGCTGGAAGTGTTTGATGTCTTTGATTCCTTGCTTCTTTCCAGAAAGCTTCCGCTTCATCAGAGCCCAATATCTCTCGATTGGTCATAACTCTGGGCAATTTGGCGGGTTTGAGGTTTTTGGTACAATGTTCACTTGATTTGCTTGGTACCACTCCATCACAGTTTTGGCATAGTGGCATGATGCCAAATTGGGCCAGAACCAGAAAATCGGGTTTTTCTTTGTGACTTTTAATGAAGGGTAGCAATCGCTTCTGCAGACACTCTTTCTGATAGATCTCCTTGTTGATTTACTCTTTTTGCCACACGTGCAAATTGCTTGCCACATAAGGTATTTTTTGGGAAATTTCGATGCCTTGTTCGTTCTGAAATGCTCAGCTGTAGCATTTCTAGCCATAGCAGAATAAAAAGCCAGCCCTGGAAGCTGCTTGAAATCCTCCAGGACATAAGTTTCATCGTCCATAACAACGCATGAAAACTTCGTCAAATATTCGCAGTACAAACGTCGAGCCCGTTATTTTGCTTCCAAGTTCTGTTTGTCGTTGCGATTTGGAACTTTTTTTACTTTATACGACTTAAGTCCCAAACGTTGTTTTGATTTTTGTACAAAACCAGGCGACATCCCTATTTTACGAGCCACCGTTCGAATGGAGAGATTTGGGTTTTTCGTTAATATCCTTTTCACGTTTCGGACCATGACAGGATCAGCGCGTCCAATGTTTTTGTCACTTCTCGGTTTCCTCTCCAAGGTCAAACGTTCCGAAAATGATTTGAGCACATCGTGAACAGTGGATTTAGACAAATCCATTGTTTTGCAAGGTCCCGTATTGACAAGTCAAGATTTGCCGTACGCCCGTACAAAATTCGCTCGCGCACTTGTTTTTCTTCCGTCGCCATCTTGAATACTAAACATGAAATGTAAACATCAATCAATCTGTAGTACGACTTTTGGTTCAGCAGATGCACATCGAACAGCTCCACGTCGGGCAATCCGGTCTGATGAACGTCATGAGACAACGCTATTAGTTTCTAAACGCACGATCCACAATCCGGAAAATTACACGTAAGTGTGTGAGATACTTCCGAATTAACCCAACAAACACCAGTGGGAAACTTCAGCATTAAGAGTAGTACCATCGCCCCCATTTGGCGTAACTGGAGTGGACTACGGCGGTCCTTTTCCGCGAAAACAAGGTGTGCGTCGCACTGCCGTGGTGAAATCCTACGTGGCCATCTTTGTCTGTATGACTACCAAGGCCTTCCATCTGAAAGCAGTAACCGACATGAGCGATGCGTTTTTGGCGGCCCTCAAACGATTCATTAAACGACGAACGACGAAACGACGAATGGAATGATCCAACAGCTGCACTCGGAGATGCACACAACGAATTGAACGCCATATACCAACAGTTCCAAGATCAGCAAGCCGTTGAAACCATCGATAAATTTTGTCGCATCCGTGAAATCGAATGGCACTTCATACCGCTGGACGCACCGGAGTACGTCCGCCTTTGGGAGCCTGCAGTGAAGTCCGCAGAGAATCGTCGACAACGTGACGCTGACCTTTGAGGAAATGTCCACAGCAGTGCTGTAAATAGTCATTTCGACCCAATGCGCTAAATTTGCCAACAAGTCGTACCAGAAACCGATTTTCACAATAGCACGTATGAAGAAATTTTTGTGTTCGTTTGTTGTTTTTATAAATTTGGTTGACAATGTATTGTTCTAACTTTAAGCCCTAAGACGCGAGAGCGCAATACCGTGTACGCACCATACTTTGCGCGGTTCCTAATGCGCAATTTTACATGTATATTTGGTCGTATCTCGAGTTTAACGAGTTTTTTGAAATATGTTTGCTTAATTCATTTCCTTAGGTAATGTGACGTATTGTTTTCAGTAGTAAAATTTTTCAAACCGAAACGAAACGAGCTCCCACTCAACAGGAAGTTATGTCGCATTACAGCCGTATACCCTGGTCACAGCCATTCAAGCTTCAATCTCAGCGTGTGTAAAATTTAGCAACCGTCAATTTAAAAGCAATCGCCAAATGTCAATAAGCATTTAGCAAAAAGCAAATCTGTCAGTTTTGTAGCCGCTGTGTGGCATGTAATTGCACGTCAAAATATCGTGGCAATATCGGGTGGCATTTGGCGAACGACGGAGTGATATTTTGACATGCTAGCAGATGCCGCAACTTCGCCACATCAGCGGGCACCTCGACTAAGTGAACTACGAAGCGTTAGTGAAGCAGCAATTGCTTACTCTAGCGCTTGCTAGCGATTTGAAAATTTACACAAAGTTATCGATTAATTTTGTTCTTGCTTAAACGTCTGTCTGTGCCTTGGTTATGACGGTTTGGTCTGAACCGTAGATGTCATGCTTGGAGATTCCATCTTCCGACGTGCATCGTAGACGGTGCTGCCCATCGAAGACGACGTTCAACTCCTGGTACTATTGAGTAACCTCAACCGGGGAAGTATGTATCGTCTCAGCCGAAAGCGAACCCACCGTGTTAGCGCCGTTAACGAATGGCAGCGGAGAAGCAAGCGACAAATCAGAGACAACCACATCTTATAAAAGCGGCATGTAGCGTCATGTCATATCAGTTTTATACGCCCATCGCCCAGCGAGCATCAGCAGCAGCATGCAATTTGCTAAAAAGAGAAGCCAGAGAGGAAATTAAACTATGTTATTGCTAGTGTAGCCGGCCACTTGTCATTTGTCGATTCCTGTTCCTGGCAACGAGCAAAGGCAAACCCCCTCAGCTCTTTACAAAGCTTATAAAGTGTTGAATATATTGACGCTTGCCTGCTCCACCCACCTTGCCGAATACAGTCCACTCTGCTGCAAAAATACCCTCCGAGACCGAACAGTAGTTGTAAGCTGAAAACGACCTAGCTAGGTAACAAACAAAACCAAGCTCAAGAGGATGCTCGAACGGAACTCTTATAATACAGGATTTCAAAGGGATTTCTTTCAACAGTTATCCACAACTCAATAAAAATTGGTTTATATGTATATTTCTTTTGTATTTACATAACACAGGTTTTTCAAAACCATTTCAACATTCATCCGAAAATCGAAAGCGCGAAGTGTAAATCATCAAAATCCACTATCCGATTAAAAAAAAATTCTTCAAAGCAGCGTTCGTTCAAAAATGCTCTTTTTCGCGGGATCGCACGGATTATACGCCAAATTTAGTATCCCCTTGTATGTAACACGTAGTTTTCATGAATGTAATTAGCATCCATTTTCATCATTTTAGTTGATTTAAAGGCAGTTTGTTCCTTAGATTAATTAGTTCATCCAACTGGGGCATTCTGAAATTGTGTTCCCTGAGCAGGATGGTTAATCATTAACGTCTAACGTTTGTTTCGTTAACGTCTGTCATGCCATTTTTTATACAAGAAGTTAACGAAGGCGCACATAGCCGATATCGAATAACAACCCTGTCCACGATATTCTCTTAACATAAATCGTCCATTTTTTCACTAATCACTAGGTAGGACCAATACAATGATGCGTATGCAATAGATTGTTATTTCAGTAAGTTAGTAGAAGTTCCCGTGTGACTGCTATCCAGTATTATTAGGAAAGTAAAAATATGTGAGATAAGAAACTGCTTGATTTTGGAACTTCGTTTTCTGACATTGCTAGTGCGTTATTTCTTTTTCATCAATTTACCTTTTAATGTCGAGGTAATTTTTGTCACTCAGGCATATTCTGCGCGGCTTGTTAAGTGAAGTGAGAATATTAGCCAGAATAAGCCTATTCATTTCATTTGCATGGAGAATCTCTTCGCCACATATGCCAATTGTTACTTAATGTCACACGGCACTTAAAAAACCTTAGAGAGTCACTTCAACTCTCTAAATAACACTCACTAGGGTTTGGTCGAATTTCTAAAACATGCTATCTACTCAATACTATCAGCACATTTTAGAGTCGTTATAACTTGAAGTAAGTGTGTTTTCTAATTTGCGTTTGATTTCATCGCACTCTTTTTTTTATTTAGAACTTACTCTTGAGGAACTCACCTAAAAAAACAATATGATCAACTGCAGATTTGTTTAGTTCATACATCTATTTACGTTTCTTATTAATTGATATTGATTGCTAGAACACCACTATCATTTTCATTAAATCAATGTTTCTTTACATTTTTGCTCATTCTTTGTATATAATAATCACAGGAATACCTTAAAGTTACAATTTAAACTGTAAATTATGATATAACGGAACGAATAAAAATGAGTTCTCGAAATGTTTGATTTTTGCTAGTAGTCTGACAACTAACTGGTTTTGCAATTTATCGTCTTCTATCTATTGTGGGTTGAAAAACCTTTCCATGAACCTATATCGAAATATTATCTATTTACACATATTGTGTTGTAATCCACAAAATAAAATAAGAAAAAAAAAACAATAAACACCGTTTTTAAGAGCAGAAAGAACACCTGACATGTATGTTACGCTGGTGAGCCTACCGAGTGTGACGAGTATTGAAGCTATATAAAACCTTATTGCCTGAGTTCACGTGTTAAATTCAAGAGAAGGAAATATACATCAAATTGTTAAAAGAAACATTTTTCTCCACTTAGGAGAATAAACGATGAAAACAACGAAAAGATATATGTTATCGTATGGAGTAATTCTAACAAATCAGTACATGTTCTCTTAAAACCTATACGCTAGTTCGAATCCTTTCTTTGCGAAACTATTTACTGGAATAAGATTGCTCTGCATTTGTTTCGTTTTGTATCTCCTATGTTCTATTTATTCCTTTCCTTTCTTTTCGTAGATGTCCATACTTAGATCAAAGCTTGACGAGCGTTTTATAAGGGGTTCTCTAGCGAGTACGCTTCGTGTAACAATAAGCTTTTGACATGTTCTAGTTGTTTCTTTTAGCACAGCTAGCAATATATAATTGCCTAATTACTTCAACAACATTACTAATGTTTATCCTCTCATGAATCAAAATGAGAACTTCAATAAGGTTTTTGTATGTTTGTTCTTACCATTCATTGTTTACTACTTATTCAATAATCAGCCATTGACGTTTCTGTCGAAGAACACTGTTGTTGCTTGCCTATTCTTCCCACACTGCCAACTGGCGAGCAGCCAACTCTTTATTAATAAATATTACGTTCTGTGAAGTAATAAAGAAAAAACGTATGAGAAATCATATATATTGCTAAGATATCAACAGATTATTATGCAAAACTTTGTTATTAGATATCGCTCTAGTTTATAAAAGTTGCCAAGGGGCTATTCATAAGCCACGTAGACTTTTCTGGGGGGAGGGGGAGGTTGACCAAAGTCTACGCTCCATACAAAAATTCAAAAAAATTGTATGAAGAAAGGTCAACTAGGTGGGAGGGTGGAAGGTGGTCTGAGCTTTTTTTAAATGAGTCTACGTGGTTTATGAACAAGCCCTAAGTAACAGTCGTTTTCACAGTTTTCATCATTTTCTTTTTTAAATATGCTGACCAGTGTAAACCTCTTAAAATTTAAGTATAAAATCAAAGGAATTTTTGACGGCGTTAGAGTTCCGGAGCAATTTGCGATCAGGGCGAACATGCAGAAAGTAAACTAAAGGGGAATGATGAAAGTATCATTGTTAGTAGAATTTAAAATCGTTTTAAATATAACGTATAAATTCAAATACAATCTAGCAGAGAACATAGTTAGCTTCTGATTAATATATTGATGGGAATTCGTCCGGTTTTCATTCAAATTTGCTCATTTTTAATATTCGCCTGTTAAGGGCTTATACTGAATCATTCTTGATGACAGTCATTACCTCAACATTTAGAATTTATATAACACAAAGTCGGTACTAGATATTGAAAATTTAATCACATCAGTTTGTATGCTTACTTGCTGTGAGCAATCTGATAGAGTTCGATTCGATGTTCATTCACTAAAAATCGAGATTTATCAATTTTAAACAGCAAGGTGAGTTTGCGAGAGCTAGATAAAAGATAGGAAAAAACACATGGAGCAGCGATTCACCTTAATGCTAGTACACGGAAAGAAATGACGGGGGATTGAAATAACAATCTTGATAGTTGATACCTATAATAAACAAATTTCGTTTCAACTTCAAAAGATGTTAAGATTAAAGCATTTTTTTAATTGAATAAACCAAGGAGCATCATAGTTAAAATAGCCTATCAAAGTGTATGCTTGAAGCAACTGTACAAAAAATTAAAAACAACAACCTGGTAGGTAGTTTTCAGTTCGCTTTCAAGTTTATCATGGCGTCCGACGAGGAAGTTCTTACTAAGTTTGTGGAGGATGAGGGCAATAGTTGAATTGTTAAATTAATCATGAATCCTAGAGGGTTTGAGCTGTTTAGTGGAATACTTGTAACTATAAATTAGAAGAAAAATTAGTAATCTCCATTTAATTCCAACTACTTTTGCTTATCTTCGACAGATACGCGTATTTCGTCTACAATGTGCAGACTTCTTCAGTGTCTCGTCGAGTTATTAGTACGAGACACTGAAGAAGTCTGCACATAGTAGACGAAATATGCGTATCTGTCGAAGATAAGCAAAGGTAGTTGGAATTAAATGGAGATTACTAATTTTTCTTCTAATGTATAGTTAAATTAATCATAAAAAGTTTATAGCAATGGAGGTTTTCAATTGTGATTATTTTTTTCATTATTATGGCTAAGATTTTTTTTCAGCATATGGCTAAGATGTTTCAGCTCCTAAGATCGTAGAGCGTGAAGAAGTATATAATTATATAAGCTATATACAAGCTTATATAAGCTTTCCTGCCCAACCATTATAACATAGACTACCTTTAAGATCAGTAGGTCCCGAACAAATAGGATTTTTTTCATGGCTCAGTCAGTACTAGCACATCGGTACCAAGCTTTATAATACGCCTCTAATAATGAACTCACACGAACACACTCAAATATTCTGTCAAAATAACACAGCAAATCAAAACAAAGGCGCAAATTTGTACAGCCACGTGCTGACTTCAAGGTGTATTTCGGACCAAGGGGTTCTACAACATTGAACCAATTTTAAATCGCTAGTTGCATATTGATTGTTGGTTATAAGCTGACAGAAAGAGGTGAATTGATGGTCTACTAAACCAGTGGCGTTCAACTAAACATAAACATCATAAACATTTACCATACACGCTAAGAGAAGAAAACGGAAAATTCGGTAAAAAATACCGAAAATCGCACAAAAGTGCACATACTGAAATTATCGGTAAACATGGATTACCGAAATTTCGGTATTGCTGGAAAACCGGGAAAAACATTAATAATTACTTATTTTTGTACGGTATTTTTTACCGAAACTGCTAGCAGCTCAATGAGAGAATTTTTAACCAAATTTAAGTAAAATATAACGATAAAATCTGTAAATCCACTTTACTGAAACATTAAGTAAAATCAAACGTTTTGTTTCGGTAAATTATACCGATACTTTAGGTTTTGCTACCAAAACCTAATTTTCGGTAAAATGAAAACCGTATTTTCGGTAATCTTATCTTAGCGTGTGTATATTTTATTTTGAGTAATTTTTTATGATAGTCCATATAACTCGTAAGAAGGGTATTTACATAAAAGAGTTTACAAACGAAAATCGAAGTACACGCTAAGATCAGTTTACCTAAATATGGGTGAAGAATACCCATAATTGCAAAAAGTGCACCTACCCATTAATGGGTACGTTACTACTTACCCATATTTGAGTATTTTTTTCCATACAAATTTACTCAAATTTGGGTAAACTTTACCCATAAATGAATAGGTGCACTTTTTTGCGATTATGGGTAAACTGAGCTTAGCGTGTTGGTGAATGTGCATGAACGATTCGGTCATCTTTACGGATTTTGTCGGGCACAGTTGTAAGTGCTTAATGGTGAGACGATTGATCGAGGCTGGAAATCTCGATCAGGGCACAACATCCACTTATGACGAAAGTGAGTCAAACACGACTCAAACATGAATTAAAATGGCTGGCCGTGTAGACGAAAGCGTTGTCGAATGCTCCTTCAACATCTAAGAAAGAGCACAGTGCTATCCAGTGATTCAAAGATAACATTTAAAAATGTCCATGAAGATGGAATATGGTTGAGTCTCAAACTTGCCTTAAAAAGCATTGCTGGAAATATTCCGTTCACTCCTGCAGCTTTGTAACGCTGAAAAGATCACAATGCATTTCAACCTGGTTTCCATAAGGTTTTTATCAGCCATATCTTTTGCGGCGTTTTCTGTTTCAATAGGCATTTGGGGTGTCCGTGTAGAATATCTTTCACCTACAAGTGATCCATCACTGCTTGGATCTACACACAAAACTGATCCAGGGAAATGGGTTTCCATAATCAACTTTAACGTTTCATCAGGATTTTTTGAAAAATTATCCACATTTTTCAAATTTACAACTTCAATCGTATGATCCTTTGCAAAAGCCTTCTGAAGTCATGCGATTTCCGCATTATTTATGTTTTCACATGTTAGAACCCAGGATCTTCGTTTTTTCTTTTTCTTATTTTTAATTATTTATTCAACAATCTGTTAGAGAACGATTCTTTGATAAGACAACTAATGTTGAAAGCATATGAAACCTTAACGTTTACTTTTTGGGAAAACGAATCCAGTATTCATTCTTATAATTTGATCTATATAGTAAACATCGAATGTATGCAGTAATAATATTTCAACTATGGACTGGTGGCAGCAGAAATGTTTCGTCGCCTGAAAAAAAAAAAACAGTACAAGCATGTCATGACATTTTTACCCATGACGGCTCACTTTCGCGGGTAAAATGTAAAATGTTATGGAAATAATATCAAAATATAGTCTAGGTAGCGGATTTATGGATAAATAATAATGACTATAATAAAAATAGTGACCAAATGGTGACTTGAACGTGATTTCTAAATTTAAGTATTTAAGTAAAATGAACTAAGTGAACACCCCCGTTTGCAAAAATGAGTAATACTGCTGCACCGTGCTTACTTCTGACATATCTTGTGATGCAGTTAGAATTGTTTCTGCTACCTTATTCGTCTTAGTAAACAACTAGTTCCAACACTCCTCAATTCTGTACCCGGTACTCGAGGTCAGCACTCCGCATTTCAACAAGTTCCATTCGTCAAGAAGCAGATCAGTTTTTATTATTATTTCGTTAATTTATGAGGCTCAGACGTGTGTAACACTTTGCGAATCCGATATTCAAAATTGTTATTTACACTTAGGGCCTGTACATAAACCACGTACTCATTTTTGAAAATTCCAGACCCGCCACTACCCCCTCGTAGACTTTTCACCATATATTTTTTTGTAATTTTGTATGGAGCGTAGTCTTACTTAAAAAATGAACCTGATTCGCGCCGCGAGAAAACGAACGTTTTCGAGGGAGACAAAATCTATATAAATAAAAATGAATTGGTGTTTCATATGTCACGATTTAACTCGATAACGGATGAACGGTTTTACAATGGGTTCATATGTATAGAAATATAAAAACTGTTTTGAAATAGTTGGAAAATTGTAAAAATAATGAGAGATGATGTAATATCGAGCCACGTGCGTCGCATTCAGGCTAATCAAGAGTGGTGTGTCAAATGCTCTGCATTTGACAAGTTCAACTGAGGTAGGGTCGGAACGACTTTTATAAATGACCAGATCGCCTAATTTGGTAGACTACTGTACAATAGGTACAAGTGATTTTTTTTAACCTTAAAAAATCGGCGTTGCGAAAATAGTTCCTTTAGTGACCATTTTTCGAAAAATAGTGACTTTAGTGACTTTTGGATGCAAATAGTGACTTTTTAGTGACTAGACTCAAAAAAGTGACCAAGTCACTAAAAAGTGCTACCAGCCCTGAGTACACCTACCACCACTACACGTGTTTTCAATTCGGTATAGGTACTTCTAGGAATGCTACATTCTGAGAAAAGGAATTTTAGGACATGGTGCATTTTTGGAAAGAGACTGTTCATAAACCACGTAGACCGAAATTTGACATTTTCAAACCCCCTTCCCCTCCCCCATCGTAGACTTTATCCAACTCCCCCCCCCCCTCCCCCTGAAAGTCTACGTAGACTTCATCAAATTCATATATTTTTTTTTAATTTATGGAAAATGTTCTACAATATGTGGCTGTGGCGGTTTGAGGAACGATTTATGAAATAAAACTCAGACATACGAGTTATTCAGTTATTCATTTTTATTTTGTTTCATAAAAATAGCATAAATAACAAATATCAACAATCAATTATGCAAATGCTAAAGAAGCCCACACCATGGCTGCTTGAACCAATAATTAAAGTTCATCAGCGGAAGTTTTGGTGGGATTGTTTCTTGGATGTAAAGTGGCCTTATTTTCTTCGACGAAATTTCTGCCATGTGGATGCTTTTGCGTTGATCTGCGTTCACTATTGTCGCAAAGTGCAGTCCACAATCAAAGCATATGCGGCTATTTTTTAATTTAGATATCAAGTTCAGTTTATCTTCTTTGAAAATTTTCCAAATCAAGTTGACGTCTTCCCAGACTTCTTAATGTATTTTCTACCTTGTTCTACCCTGCGCTGTATATAGCATTGCTGACAGGTATCACAACTGCATATAACTAAAACCCTCTACTAAATGTTTGCCAAATGGGATCAAGTCAACTATCAAATATCATTGCATTCTTGTATAAATGAAAATACTCAATGGTTGACATCATAAACTTACTATTGAGTTGTGACCATGCATTCGATCCATCGATGTTGTAAAAAACGAATTGAGAAACACAACCAACACGCTCAAATTACTGTTTCTTGTTATCCCTTTTTTCCTCTCTAAAAGATTATTAGAGACAGTAATTTTAGCGTGTAGCATTAAACCTTGTTCATATTGCAACCTACATTACGTGATCTTGACATCAAATGCCACGCAAGTTATTTTTGGTGAAAACTAAAGCCTGTCAACGTTAATTTCGGACACTTTTATTTCAGTGTAGATTTTGAATTATTTCACGGATCACTGAAACGTTTCACTTATATGACAGATGAAACTCTCCAATTTATTTCGTGGTACAACATGTTTACATTCTTGTTACATTCAGTAATACGGCGTCGAATCAAGTGGACACGCGTTTTGTACGAACGGTGGCAAAATCCGAATTTATCGGAACGCGATCTTGCCAAGAAACTAAAACTACCGAAAAGTATCATGTTTTGTGTTAGTAAATTATTTGACCAGCGCTTGACTGTGGATCGGAAGGTTAGAAGAGGAACAAATCGAAAATATCCCGATAAATGGACAAGAAGTTGGAAGCCATTATTGAGAAAAATTCCAGTCTGTGCGAAATGTGGCGGGGAAGTCAAAACCATACGTACAAAAAGTGAAGCAGGCGCAAGGACTGAAGGCGTACAAAGTGAAAAAGGCGCCCAACTGTGATGACATTCAAAATTTCACTGCAAAAAGTCGTGCCAAGGTGCTTGACACCAATTTTTTGCAAACATTTTCTTGTATCAAAATGGACGACGAAACATACGTACTCGAAGACTTTAAGTAGCTTCAGGGTCTGGCTTTTTATACCACAATGCAAAGGAACGCTGTTGCCAAGCATTTCCGGACAAAGATGGTGTCCAAATTCTCAAAGAAGTTTTTTATTTGGTGGTAGTTGTGGTCGAAAATCTAAAAGTTTCGTCTCTACCGGCACTATCAATAAGGATATGTACGAGAAAGAATGTCTGCAAAAGCGGTTGCTTCCGTTTATCAGAAGCCACGACTCTCCAAATTGTTTTGGCCTGATTTGGCCGCTTGTCACTAGGGCCTGTTCATAAACCACGTACCGTAAGTCCGCTATATTTTGCGCATTGCCTAATTTTGCGCAGTTTTGTATATTTGGTGCTGTAAATATGATTTGCTGCATTTTTGAGAATGACTTTCGACACGAATAGCTTGTTAATTGTGTTGACTTTGGCTTAATGGGATACATGATGAGAAAAAATGCTCATACCTAAAACCGTGGTTTGTAAACAGTTGTGCGCATTTCTAAATCATCAAATTTTCCGCCCTGTTAGCGTATGTGCTAAGACAAGTGTCAATTATCACAAGAGATTTTATTATCAGATAAACAGTTTAAAAAGCTGAAATCACTACCAAATGAGGAAAACAGGTATGTACTACATTCATCACATAACATTTCGCTGTTTGTGTAACACTTTATCAGAAAATTTGCCTTATTGTATGCGCAAAATATGGCATCAATTTGTTCACCTTGTTCCTTATTGTTTACAGTTCGTCATGTTGGCTTCCGAGGGAAAGTATATGCGGTATTCTTCGTGGCATCTCAGTTCGACAGGGTGCCATTCCGTTGAAGATGAATTTGGTGAATCAAAATTGCCTGGTAAGATCAAACAAACCATTTATATATATTGCATGATACTAAAAAGATTTTTCGTTTGTTACAGTTGATCAACGTGCAGTTTTTCTTGATGTCACCTAACAATTGCTTACAATCTGAGCACATCATTTACTCCACTCGAAATTAACCAATGGTGACAGAAACTACTATTGCGGAAAAAGAGGCCACAACCAGTTTTTCGCATGAAACCGCGGGACAGAACACCAATGATGTTGAAGAGGATGTTTTTTGAAAAGCGTTCCGTTTACTCGATGTTCAACCTTATAAGGCAAAAATAAACCGGAAACCGATATCTTGTCAACCTGCACGGCAAATAATCCACACATATTTTTTGGCAAAACTCCATGGAAAATTCCACATAATACTGATGTGCTCACAAATGAATAGAAGTCTCTGAGAAACACAAATGCAAAATTTACTAACTATCGCTTTTTAAACATAAACCGATTTATAGATAGGTCGCAAATTAGTAGACTTACCCTACTTTACTATCAAAATTCATTTATATTGCTAAAACTATACCACACAAATTGTTTCAATGTTTGCATAAGTATTTATTAGTTTATTATGGTGCGCAAAATTAGGAACACAAGTGCGCAAAATATGGAATATCTTAATTTTAGTGCACATAATTAGGAACACATACATCAATCCAGAAATTACTTTTTTTTAATAAATTTTCGATCAGTTACGAGGTGTACTGCATTGCGCTCTTTTAACACAACGTAATTAGAGCAAGACAAGAATTGTGTAACTCTTTCTATGCCTTTTCCATAATGATATCAAATTTATAATTTCTTAAATGCGCAAAATATAGCGCACTTACGGTAGACTCATTTTTGGACATCTCAACCCCCCTACGTAGACTTTCCTCCATACATTTTTTTTTAAAGTTTTGTATGGAGACTATTGCCAAACCCCACCCCCCTCCCCCCAGAAAAGTCTACGTGGTTTATGAATAGCCCCCTATGCGAAATCCGCCCTGGAATGGTATAAGGTACAAAAGGTCAAATACGTGCCAAAAACAGTGAATCTACCAAACTGTCCAGAATAGCACCCAGTAGAGAAGTACTGGGCTCTAGTTAAGCAGAAACACTTCGAAATTAAAAAATAAGCAAATGGTACTGATGATTTCAAAAGAAGATGGAGAATCGACACGGCGGGCGTATTTGAGGATACCGTACGGAACCTGCTGGCGGGTGTACCACAGGAAGTTCGAGAATTTAACAGAAAGTAGGATTAACATCTTAATCAATTGTTTCTAATGTAGATATAAGTCTTTTATTTTGAAATAAACAATTTTTTTAAACTAGAAATTAGAAGAAAAAATAGTATCTTCCATTTAATTACAACTACCTTTGCTTATCTTCGACAGATACGCGTATTTCGTCTACAATGTGCAGACTTATTCAGTGTCTCGTACTAATAACTCGACTCGACTTAAGGTAGTTGGAATTAAATGGAATATACTAATTTTTCTTCTAATTTCTAGTTACAGGTATTCCACTAAACAGCTCAAACCCTCTAGGATTCAATTTTTTTTTAATTTTAATTTTTTTTTGCTGCTATTATTTTTGCATATAAAATTTAACGTAGACTGTTTTTACATGTATAGATGCTAATATGAAGATAGTCTATAGTATATCACGTAACATGCGAACGGGATGTTATGCTCCGTTCTTCAATTAGCTGCCACATTATACTGATTTGACGTATTGCTTCAATTTTTCAAAGCTCAGGGCTCGAAAACTGTGTGCAGTGCAGCACACATAAGTAAACAACCTCCTTCACGGAATCGCAGTAGTTTTTGAGTCGTTTGCTTTGGAAAATGATAAAGTTTATCATTAAATATGGCGGCCAAATAGGGACTTTTTTCTGATTCAATGACACTAAGAATGAAAATCGCTTCAAGAGTGTCGACCAGGATGAATTGTACTCAATATTAAGTACTTTTGCCACTGTGTAGTTGTCACCTATATATTTTCGTAGCACGTTTTGAATTGTAAGCATAAACCAACTGTGCTATGCATAGAAAGTGTACAAACCAGCACGGATTTTTTGACTCAGATTGGTTTACAATTGCAATAGAACTTGCTTTGGCTAAATAAATACAAAAACTTCATTCAAGTCATGAGCTTACTTGGCTCAGAAATGGATTCCGAAAATGATCGGGATGGCACGAAGAAAATACGCAAGGTCTTAACAATTGTTTCAATCTTTCGTGTATAACGTTTAACACGGATACAAATCTCACCCATTTGAATTAAAAATATCGATGTTCAACTTGAAACATAAGAATTATTTAAAGTAAATAGGAAGCATGTTTCGAACGTATATAACAAATTTTGAATCAATTTCAAGGCTTGTCAATTTCAACAATACATTCATCGCGTAGGTCAATTTGAGCGTGTACTTCCCTCTCCAGAACGAAAGGCCGACAAAAGTTTCGACGCTCGCATCATGAACCAATCGTCACGTTAATTGGTAGGTTATTTTCTCGATTCTAGTAGAGAATCTCTGAGCAAACTTCTTAAATCTGGAACCTGTTAGCGTTTAACGGAACCCTCCCCTGAATTTGAACCAAAGAATCGATTTTTTTTTGGCAAAAAATGAAAGCCACATATTAGTAGGATTTTTTGATACGATGAATATTTATTGAATGGCAGCGTGTCGTCAAAACCGGAAGTTCGTACGCCTTTTCATTCTCCCACAAAAAAACATACAAACTTTGTCTTATTTTTGCCCAAATCCAGGGGAGGGTCCCCTTAAGCTCAATCCAGGATTATAGTAACCAAGATTCACAGAATAAATTAAGTAAATTTAGAACGCATCCAGTAAAATACAAAATTTGAACGTTTATTCGTATCATTAATATGTTGAAAATAAACATAATATGATTTTAATTTCTAACATCGATGTTACTTGGTTTTTAACATAGAATATGTTTGAAAGAAAGCAAGTTTATGTTTGCAGCCAAAATAAACTAGTTTTATGTTTGGATTTACCTGGAATATGTTTGTTATGATGGTATTTTTTTCTGCGTGGAGGGTATGAATATCCGTTTTGTAGAAAAACAGAGTTTTGTAGAGAAAAAAGGGGTACTTAGACTTTTGGTATATCCCCCCTCCCCCATCGTAAACAAACGTCGACTGTTTCGAACACCCCCCTCCTCCTTAATTATCTACGTGGTTTATGAACAGCCCCAAGCGGAAATATAGAGCATGGTATATTCTGGTAAGGGGCTATTCATAAACCACGTAGATATTTTCTGGCGGGAGGGGGTGTTTGGCAAAAGTCTACGCTCCATACAAAAATTTAAAAAAATGTATGGAGGAAAATCTACGAAGGGGGATGGGGTGGGTTGAGATGTTGAAAAATGAGTCTACGTAGTTTATGAACAGACCCTAAATGGTTTTCTGGGTAATGTTATGAAACAGCCTTTCTCAAGCTTCTTTGCCAATACGTGGTGGTTCGCGATCCTTAGATTGAGAAAGGCTGTTATTGTATTATTCGAATATATCACTGTATGTTGCACATATTACTTACATCTCTAGCTAATGAAGCGAATAAGTAGATTTCCGGTAATCCATCAGGAGTGTATCCTGCCACCTGCGCTTGAAGGATTAAACCTTTAGTTAAGCTGTACAAAACTTCCGATGCTTCTTTTTTCCACCCCGACTCATCTGGAAAATAAAACAAATATGTAGGAGTCGCTTTTGGAAAGAAAACATGCGGAACATACCGATAGGTTTAACATTAGACAGTACGCACTCGATGGACTGGAACGGAACTCCCATGAAGTCAGTTCTTATTTGTCTTAGGTTTACTACTGATATACTGGCATAGCCACCATAATCTAAATATTTGACTAAACAGCTGTTATTCTCTGCATTGTGCGACATTACCTGTACGCGGTACCAGTTTTCCTGAACGGCCGCGACACAAATTGCATTCGCTGTGATTTCAGGTAGCTGTGGCGTTTCAACCATATTATAACTTTGATTCATACATTGCTGCATTGTATTCAGTGAAGGAAACGAAGGATGAAGTGGCTGCTGTAGGAAGACGTGGCCTCCGTTGACAATAGAACCCACGGTCACATCGTTGTTGATTCCCTCGACCAGTTGCAGCTAAGCGGGCATAACACATATAAAAGGCGATATCAATAAGTGTTCAAATTAAAAACCTTCTATCAAAGATATATCAATTGCTATTCTGAAGTAAAACAAATTTTAACATCTTATTTCAAGTTATATTTACTTACATGGAAACAGGTTGTGTCAATCAAGGGCAAGGGCACGACATTTTCTGTTTGGCCAACATGCACCCGGTTCAGTGTTAGGGCGGAGAACCTCTTCTCGGGGAACTTCCTTCGAATCAAAGCTAAAGCGTTATCAATTTCTGCTTGCGTTCCTTCTAGTGAGCAAATTTTTGTCTTGTGGGTGTCAATATTCCGTTTGATCAGTACATTCACACCAGTCTTAGACTTGATCAGTTGAACGAAGCTTGCATTACGACCAAGCAATTTCGAAACCAGATATACAGGCAAAAGAAATTCGTAGCTGGTGACTGGTGCACATTCCGACTGTGGTGGGCTAGATCCCTTACCGGAATCACCTGAATGCATACTACATACGCTAAGTGGAGGACTTGCTACCGGAGAATGAAGTTCTTCACTGTTTGTAGTTTGTTTTATATCCAGTGCATTGTTATTCATACAATCGTGAACAGCTGCAGTCCCAGACTTTGCCGTAGGTTCTTCGGCATTTTCAGGAGCGCTATTATTATTCACTATGTCCTGCATTTGTGTATTTTCCGCGGGTCCGTTGAAAGATTCCGACTCTGTAGATGAACTCAGCTCAGTAGCAAAAGAATTTTTAGGAGAGATTTTAGCCGTCATACTTGCTTTCACAACAACTGGCTCCATTTCTGGCTGAAAAGTCTTATCAAATTTGTTGAAATTTTGGAAACGTTCGACTGTCCCTGGTAGATTAATCGGTGATTCGAAACTAGAATAGTCGTCCTGTTCCTCAATCAAACGTAGATTTCTAATATCCGACTCTTCAATCTTCAATTTAAGCAGTTCAGCATCTAACTGTTGATCTGAAAACTTTGGAGGACTTCTTGTATTGGAGACAATGTCAATAGGAGCAGACTTTCCACTACAGGACGACGATGATGAAGAGGATTGATTTTTACCCGACTCTTCGTCTTTTCCGTTAGCTGATGGGGTTATAGGCAATGATTCGGTGTGCTTTAAATCGATTCCTACGCATTCGTCTTCATCGTGATTTGTTTCATAGGACATTTCCGAACTTTCGACGTTTTCATCTAATGATTTTTTACCGCCTGAATCAAAGCCAATAAATTTCTTTCGGCGAAACCACACCAAGCCGATAATAATCGCCAAACTTGGTATCGATAGGTATAGTAAGGGGCGTCCACTTACCATAGCGAATAATGGTTGTTCTGAAAATAAAAAGTGAAACGATACTTGTTTAACGCGCGTTGTAGAAAAAACGATTAGCATATTGTAAAAAAAAGTTCAATTATAGAAAACCACTAGAAACAAAATGCTTTGGCAACCCTTTGCGAATAAGTTAAACTTAAAGACGAGTAGACGGGTGTATACAATTCCATTGACGAAAGTTTAATAGTGGAGAGAGTGGGGTAATATTCACTAAACATGACTATCAAATGTTTACGAATAATGAATCATGCCCTGCTGTGCTGACATTTTTTTTCTATGATAGAGTGTACGGGTTCATCTCTAGTAAACATTGCCCCGCTCTCCAATTAGTGTATGAACTAAAATTCGCTTATGCACTCGCCTATAAAAAAATGTCTGAAGCATAGGGTATGATTAATTATTCGTGTTTTTTTTTGTAAGCATTGCCGCACTTCTTGTCAAATTTGCGTCAGTACATGAAATTTAATTTAACCGTGCACTTTTTCTTTTCATGAAACATCATAAAAAGGTTGTGTACATTCATCAATGAAAGCTATTTTTTTTAAAATTTGTTTATTTTCAATTAGACCTAACCAAGCCTAACCTCAATTAGATAAAAAGAATATTAGAATAAGTTATCAAAAAGATTACAAAAACGTATTTTGATAGCATTTTGCTACACGTCCTTGCTCGGGATATCATTGTTATGACACATTTGGGTTTTCTCTTAACAAAAAAAAAGTAAACATATCAAAAACCATATATTTGAGATTTGTTATCATGAAGACCAGACTTGATATTGTTTGAATAATTTCGTCTGCGACTTGCAGATATCTACAGTGTCCTGTGATCATCAAACAATGCTATTTATAACTATACTCTCTGAACCGGAGAAAGCGGATAATTTTTGCACGCCTGTGTTTTTTTTTTAAATTTTGATGAATTAATTATTTTGCCAATATTGAAAATTCTGCTTTACTATCACGGAGGGGGTTGCTGTAGAAAAAGCTAGAACTAAAAGTTTAAAAAAGTTGCAAAGAGAAAAGTTTGAAAAATGAGAAGATTAGTAATTTCTATTAAATTTAATGAAGTTAAGTATTAGTACACGAAACTAAAGAAGACTGTACATTACAGACAAATTACGCGAATCTGTCAAGATAAGCAATAATCGGTTGTTGGAATTAAATGAAAATTACTAATCTGTGTTCTCATTTTCCAGTTCTTCTTCTTCTTTTAGCATTTCAAGCTTATTGCTTTCACAATTAGCTTATTGCTTGCTCTCAACTTAGATGCACTTCCACAGTTATTAATTGAGAGCTTTCGATGGCAGGTACCATTTTTGCATTAGTATGATTGTGTGGCAAGTACAATCATACGCTATGCCCAGGGAGTCGAAAGATTTTCCTTAACGAAAAATTCCTAGACTAGACCGGGAATCGAATCAGCCACCTCCAGCATGGTGTTGCTTTGTAGCTGCGCCTTTACTGACTGAGCTATGGGAGTACCTCATTTTCTAGTTACAGGTTCCTATTCCCAGACAACCAAAATGCACGTATATTGAAAGTTGTTTATATGATATACAAACATATATGGGTCATTCCATATCAAGTGACCAGAGAAATGCAACGACCCTCTTCGATTCGAACCAAAATTGGATGATATACTTGGTCTAGGCTGCTAATCAAAAATCCAAAGTTTTAGACCAATCGGTGAACCCCTCGGACCATGGGCTGCCCCCATTTTTTTGAGATTTCTGAAAAGTCTAAATTTTGTTTATTGAATATCTCAATAAATAAAAGAGCTACAAACAATGTTAGATACTTTTCTGAAAGGAAATTAAATTTGCTACTAAATAAATATATTTAATATTTTACATTTTACATATTTACAGTGTTGCCAACATTGTTATTTTTGTGGTTGAAATATTAAATTGCGTTTTTCTCAAAATGCCCCCACTTTTTTTCAATTTTTATGGCTCCAATGTGTTTAGCAGACTTTTTAACATAAGAAACACTTATCGAGGAAAAACAATTTGCTCCGTCATGGAGATATTCACTTTTAAACATATCAAGTTTTATAATCAATGAATAAAAATTAAAAAATAGTGTAAATATATTCAAAGGGTTTTCTGAAAATGGGTCTAATAACAATCACAATAGGTGATTGTGCTAGCAATTATTGATTGCCAGATTCTAATTCGGATTCAGCAGCCGCATACCAGTGGAAACAGACATTATAGAAAAATCTTCAGTATTATCATCTTACGTTATATTTGTGATTGTTTTTTAAAACAGATATTCATGCTAGGATTCATTTTTTTGTCAATCGAATCATCAAGCTATCTATCTGTCTAAAAAAAATAAAAATGAAATGGAACGGTATGTCAGGATTTAACTGAAGAACAGGTTTACAGATTTCCTATTTTTTTTTAAATCTGTTCTTCTTTGGCTGCATCGGGTTAAAAAAACATACGAACTTACGCAACGAGGTTTGCCGGGTGAGCAAATAAAAGAGCAATTTTATATTTCACATCTAATTACCAAATTCCGCATAAAATAAAATATATATCAAAATTTATTTCATGCTGCGTTTTGACTTTGCAGTACGTGTTGAATTTTTAAGGTTTTTCAAAATCAGATTAAAAATGGTACCCGTTTCTGAGCTCGAAGTACTCTTCATAAGAACAGTTCCATCGGCTGTTGGAGCTGCCGAATGCATTCCGCGGATTCCAAGAATGGGTTGAGCATTAGCAAATCTGACTGCCAAATGTTGTTTTTGCTTCTTGCACTGCCGTGATGCCACAAACTTCACATTCAAGTTGCAATTACAGCGTGCCCAATCATACAACTCTTTTGGAGTTTGTATGGTAGTTCCTTGAAGACTAGCTCTCGTCGCCAATCGCTTTAAAGTTCCACCTAATCCATCGCTTGGACCTTTACCGTGTGCCGTTGCAAAAAAGTGCCATTCAGCTGGAACGCCAAAGTCTTCTCGATGATACAGCAAATTCAAGATGTTAAACCTGTTTTTGTACTGTGAACCGCGGCACCGTCAGAGAAGTAATAAATTTTTGTCAGCTTAGTCAGCTGAGATTTAAGAAATTCTATGAATTTCTTCTGGAAAGCGTAAAAGGTTGCTGTGTTGTGATCCAAGGTATCCGAAATGATGACACAATTCAATGGAACAATCTTTCCTTGCTGCGAGAAATAGGCAGCAAATGGGTGAACGGTTGCTTGAGAATTGTTGTAGTGGACCCCTTGTACACTATCCTGAAAAGCAAATGAAAAGGAAAGATAGTCACATCTATCTTAACAGTAGTTGGGAAGAGGAGGAGGAAATGTTCATATAATACCTGAAAAACAAATGAAAAGTTTTCCGAAAAGTCGAACACTTTTCAATCTTACCGTTTTCATCATGTGTTTCTTTGTCCATCAAATTCCGTTGAAAATTTGTAAGAGCAGCTCTTGCAAACAAATTTTGAAAACATGAAATCTTCAAAAATTTATATCTCCATGACGAAGCAAATTATTTTTCCTCGATAAGTGTTTCTTATGTAAAAAAGTCTGCTGAACACATTGGAGCCATAAAAATTGAAAAAAAGTGGGGGCATTTTGAGAAAAACGCAATTTAATATTTCAACCACAAAAATAACAATGTTGGCAACACTGTAAAAAATATTAGAAATATTTATTTGGTAGCAAATTTAATTTCCTTTCAGAAAAGTATCTAACATTGTTTGTAGCTCTTTTATTTATTGAGATATTCAATAAACAAAATTTAGACTTTTCAGAAATCTCAAAAAAATGGGGGCAGCCCATGGGCCGAGGGGTTCACCGATTGGTCTAAAACTTTGGATTTTTGATTAGCAGCCTAGAACAAGTATATCATCCAATTTTGGTTCGAATCGAAGAGGGTCGATGCATTTCTCTGGTCACTTGATATGGAATGACCCATATGTAAGCAAACAAATCGTATAGAATGCAAAAATATGGCTTATACGTGCAAAAGTGGAGGCCATATACGTGCAAATTCCATTGTTTTCTTAAACGAGTTGATTTGATATCGTATGCGATTGAATTTGTAATAATAAATTCGATTTAAAATGGTTAGCGATGTATATGCGATTTAGTTTGTGACGCAGTACGATGAATAAATGACAAGTCGTACAGAAGTCGAAAATTTGCACTTATTACGATTCAACTTAAACATAATACGCTAAAGGCCACAGTTAATAGCGATTTTGACTTACAATATAGGAATATACGATACTATTTGAACACTGTTATACGACTTGTGGTTGTCTGGGTTCAACTAAACAGCTGAAACTCTCCAGGATTGCAAAAAGAAGTTTTTTTTCAAGCACGAGCCGTGCATTTATCCCACGAGTCTGCCGAGCAGGCGATGTCAGAAAATCGTATCTCTCCTTCCACGTGAGTAGGCCGTATATTTTTGACGTAGGACTTACGTCTTTTTTTCTATTCCTATATAGGAGCGCCGTTCTATCTGAAATCGAAAGCGTTACGCGGGTTTGGAGACATTGAACGATAATATCTCCTGTCTGGCCCACAGAAATTTTATGGTAAGTATTTCATTCGAAAGGTACAACATCAAAGCTTAATCCATGTTGCTAACTTAATTAATTATATTTGTTTAAACTAATCAAAAAGTACTTACAAGAAAAATTTCTGAACGCACAGAGCTATTGGTCGAAAATGACATCATATTGGTATATGATTGGTTCATACTGCCACAGTAACCCTGCCAGCAATTATGAAACATGTGGGAACGACAAACCAATCAGTTCACGGTGTGCATCCGTATGCGACAGACGAGTTTGCGGAGCACGTCGGTGGATAACGCCGCCAGTGAAAACAAGAAGACCAGAATCATCCCACGTCACTTGCAGCTGGCCATCCGCATCGACGAGTAGCTGAAATTTCTCCGGTTCTCCGGTGTGACCATTTCACAGAATGGTGTCCTGCCAAACGTCCTGCAGCCCAAGGAGGGTGCACTGGCGAGCAGTCGTTGCTCAGAAAAGCGTTGGGGCAGTTTGCTGTTGGTGCCGATGCTTCCGTCAACCTCGTTGCGAGAAACATGGCTGCTGAAGCCGCCCGTGACAAGCCAAGGATCAATCATCCCACCCAGGTTGGAAAAAGAAGAAGACACCGAGTGGTGATAAATCTGACAGCTCCCATGTTAAAGTATAGGACGAACGTTTTAAAATGCTTCTCAAAAATTGTAATTGTAATTGTTCAGTGTATAGTCCGTGCTTTCCTGCTAAGATTGCGTATCCGGGGACTCACTCCCAGGTCTATACACCTATAAGTCCTTCCCGTTGCACTCGTCAGCTCGTGCGATACTCTAGACTCACATGGGTGGTCGTATCCGGGTCCTCCACTGGGTAGGCGCAAGTGTCCGTCCAGTTTCTGGTACATTAATTCATCTTTGCCTAACTAAAATACTTATTACTTAAAAAGTTTTGAGAAACCCGTGTGTAAAACGGCTAGCCGGTAGTAATTTGTATAGCTCTCAATTGGCCATAATAATTTGAGAACCCCGAACCAAATTCTTCAAAAATTATAAACATTACAAACTTTTCATAATGGAACCGATTACCATTTCCAGGTTTATACCGTTTGAATTTTGAGTTTTATAAACATCTCATAAACCCAACTTATTAAATATTTATTCAAACCAAATGAAAACGTAGAAGGTGCCCTGCATTGGCCAACAATAAATTCTTTCTCAAGCATTCCCCTTAACCATCCGAACCCAATACTTTATCAAACCCAAACGTTTCAGCTGGGATTTTTTTTATTGTTATTGATTAGCTCCACCCGCCGATCTGCACCTAGATGGTTAAGGATAGGTGGAGATTGATAAGGAAAATTTAGTGAGAAGGAGTTACCTTGAATTGTGACTGCAAAGAGACAAGCATAACAAAAAACCAAACAAAACAAAATACACAAAATTAAACACTTATATCCTGGCGGCTGTCTTCAAAATTTGGTAGAAATAAATTATTTGTCACCTAACAAGAAACAGAATTGAGAACAAAGATATGAGTAGAATCCTTTCATTTCCCCGGATGGTTTAAAAGCTAAGTCATTGCTCTGCAAAGATACTAAGAGTTATTGTTGCGGGCTGTCGATGATTGATTATAACTATGTGCTGGACTCTATTGGCTGAAATGAGCATCGAACGAGAATAGTGAAAAAAAAAGGCATTGAACAAATGGCTATAATACCCAGTTGTTTATTAAGCTGAAGCCCATTCGAGCTCTATCAGATGAACTCAAACGGATGTTCTTCTTAATAGCCCCTTAATCTTGAAGTTTTAATGGTCTATACTATCACTGCCACCCTTCATTGTTACTGATTACATATAATGTTTGAAGGTTAATTATTTGTTTGATCTATAAACAAATCATCTGAAAGTTCACTTCTATTTATCTCTTCGGCTCAGGTGCTCTTTATAACCAAACTGTAAATCTACCGATCCGACATCACAAAAGAAATTCCCACCGCCTACATAAGAGTGGGCGGAATTTTACAACTTGGAAAAATTGTAAAAGAAATCGATGAATCCTCTCAAATTTCACACTAATATGCTATTATAAAATGCTTCTCAAAAATTCAAATAAAATTCTAATTGAAAGCGGTTTGTTGTATGATGGAAGAAAAATCAGATTCGTCAGTTCTAGAAGGGATAATTAGAGCCGAACTGCGACACGTCAGAGACCGACCATTTGGTTGAGTTCGTCTAAGTTCCTAGTTGTGCATACCGCATTAGTTGCTGTCAGTGGCAAGCAGATTAGGCATGTTTCTGTTAAGAAAATCATCCGTCTAGCGTGCACTAATTAATACTAATTATTGTGGCACAATGACTAAAGTTCGTCCCCTTTGATGCAATTTGTATCACACTGCTTTCGTTGGTACCGTCTTCTTTTGTGCAATTGCATCCGACGCCATAACATACCAGCTCTTAGCAGAATTTTGACTCAGTCTTCCAGCAGTCGTGGAGCTGTGCAGTTGGCTGTTGCAACGCAGTTAGTGGCAGCAAGCACCCTGGAGGTTTCACTGGCGAGCAGTCGTTGCCCAGACAGACGTTGGTGCAGTTTACTCTTGCGGATGCTTCCGTCAACCTCGCTGCGAGAAACATGGCTGCTGAGTTGGCGGGAAAAAGCCGCCCGTAACGAGACAAAACTCCAGAAAAAAAACCCAAGTGGAATCGCAAACTATTTTTCCCCCGTCAACTAAACCCGTCCTTTTCAGGACGACCAAATCAGTTAAGTAACTAAAGAGTTTGTTTTGATGATTTTTTTTTATTGTGCTGTTTGTAATTCAATTACCGCGTGACGGCTGAACATGGCATTCATTAAACGGCGCGGCCTGGAGTGTATCACGAACGAACGAAATTCTAGAAGGGATAATTCGAGCCGAACTGCGACACGTCAGAGACCGACCATGTTAGGTTCGTCGTAGTTCCTAGTTGTGCATAGCGGATTAGTTGTTGGCAGTGGCAAGGAAATTAAGAATATTTCTGTTAAGACTAATTAAAACTAATTATTGTGGCGCAATAACATTAGTTCGTCCCCTTTGATGCAATTTGTATCACATTGATTTCGTTGGTACCGCATTCTTTCGTGCAATAGCATCCGACGTCATTACCAGCTCTTTGCAGAAAATTTGATTCAATCTTACGGTAGTCGTAGTGCTGTGCAGAGCAAAATCTGCTGTTACAACGCAGCAGGCGAGCGAGCACACTGTAGGATGCACTGGTGAGTAGTCGTTATCCAGAGAGGTTGGTGCAGTTGGCTATTTGGACCGATACTCCCGTCAACCTCCCGTCAATGCGCTGCGAGAAAGAAGGCTGCTTAAGCCTACGAGTTGATGGGAAAAGCCGTGACAACAACGGGACAAGAATCATCCCACGTCACCTGCAGATGGCCACCCGCACCGACGAGGAGCTGAACCAAGAAAACCCAAGTTCAATCGCGAACAATGTTTCTTTCCCGTCAATTATATCCGTCCTTTTCAGTACGACCAAATCAGGTTGCTTATTAAAGGGTTTGTTTGGTTGAATATTTCTCTAGTGCTGTTTGAAATTTCAATCATTCGGTAGGAATCAAATAATTTTGAGAAAGTGAAATGTCGCAGCATATGGCTGTATGTGGTCCCATAGTTATCTTCTACGCGTTGAAGATGTGGCTCTCTCAACCATCGTAGAAAATACAACCAGGGCCGTATCATTATTAAAACCAAACGGTACTATTAAGGGCCACCAAATGCTATCTAAACAGTTAACAATAGAAATTTCTTACATATTTACTTCCCAATGCTGGTCTATCGTTCAACTAGCACTATTTCGACCTAGACGTCTATAGGCAATAATAGACTTTGAATCCCCAAACAGACCACAACCATCTGCAGCAAGGTTTAGAAGAAAACGTATAGAACCTCATCCACCGGGTGCTGAAGCATTTTAACTTGATTCGGTCGTTTCCTCCAAAGCGGTAAGCATTATTAACAGCTTCGCGAATGACATTTCCGAGCGGATTGAAAGCGTAGCTGCCCGACTGACTTAAATCAATTGGCGGATAGCCCTGACGTCTCTAGAAATTCAAACCGCCTTTCGATCATGCCGGGAGAGCTGGCCAAACACGAGGTTTCACGAGGTAAATCTGTTACATGACGAAATGAGGTGGTGGCCGTAGTTGTTCCCTTGAATCAAAACAACAGGAAAGAGAGTTGACATGTCTTTGGGAGTGCTGGGGGCTTGATTTTGGGGTGTTTGATTGCGAAAAATATTTTCCGTGTGTCGAGTAGTATTGTACACACATGGGCCTAGTAGACACCGTATGCAATTGGAGATGAACGAAACTAGCCTCTTGGGTAAAAGTTTCCCAAATGACCAGTAACTCATTCGCACTACAAGCCTACAAGGTATATTACGTGATATAGAGTATCTTGATATCATATGTCATACATATTATTTGCAGTGAAAGCAAGATGTATGAATGTAGATACCAAGACAGGCTTTATCAATAAAGGTTGTAGTGCGAACGTTTAGTGTATGGGAATTAGATTTGGAAGGAAACCAATTTCGGCCTCTTTAAACAATCAAGCGATCTAGATTGCACATTGCTTCTTAGTGTTACGTAAACTTTGCGTACACCCCCATTGCACAGTGGTCAAAAAGTCGATTTTTACGCTCTTAAATCATAGCTCCCTAAATAGTGGAGCTAGAGCGATGGCGTCTTTGGCAAAGTTGTTAGATATGACAAGTTTCATATTTTGGTGGTATGACTTTTGTGATCAATCCCCCTAAAAGTGAGATAAAAATTCAACTTTTTTAGGATTTTGAGATAGAGATATGATGTCTTCAGCAAAATTGTAGGAAAAGTCAATACAAACAACTTTACTGAAGACATAAAAATTGTATGTTTCACCCAATTGGAGATAGAAAGCGTTTTATAAGAACTAACCTCCAAAAACACATTTTTCACTGAAACATTTTGTTTATAATTTTAAGGACAATATAATGTTCTACAAAGTTATTTGCAATATTTAAATACAAAACTTTCTAGAATATACTATACCTGCATTATTTCAGTAGGATGAGTTATTGAACATTTTTCCGTTTGTTTCGTCGTATTTTCGAAGGCAGTACCACACTTAGGAGCAAGTAGGAGCAGATAAACTTGGCTGCATCTATCAGTACATTAAATGAACTTTCAAGTGGTGTTTAGTTTGTCCGTCCACGACCGTCTGCTGGGAAGTTATGCTCAAAACAAATTTCAATGGTTTTACTATATTTCATTATTCAAACATTATAAAAAATTGCGTTGTCATGGTAACCACACCTTCAAACTTATTATTTTTAGCATAATTGTATATTTTGTTTGTGTCAATATTTTTATTCATTGTATGTTACTATAATTAACCCGATTTTTATTTCAATTATTATTAATTATTAATTAAACATTTGTTCTCGGAGCCGTTTTTAATTGCAACCGCGTCGTTTGTTAGCAGCTGTTTATCATAGCCAGACAATGGTTTCTCATGCTTTTTGGGCCAACCACGAATGCTTGTAATCAATGGATCTTATGATAAAAGAAACCATTTCAGAAGATCGCAATCCGTATCATTAATAATTTTTCAATCAGGTATTACATATGCAGAGCCAAACCAACCGAAATGAATAACACCAAAAAAGTGCATGAACGTGCAGTAAATGAAACGACTTACGAATTCGGATTATCTACATTTCATGCGTGGATTTTATGTTCTGAATATTTTTTACATGTGGCGTATCGACTTCAAATCCAGAACTGGCAAACTCGCGGAGAAGACAGAATAAAGCAGCTGAACGAAAAAAAGAATATCTAGAACCGATTGAAAATCGTAATGGGCATGTAAGTTTATAATCCACGCTTTGAGAGAGCTGGTACATTCTATGATGATTACGTAGCACGCTTGTTATTTTGTGAACGTGAACAGTTTTTAAGCAACGTGTTTTTTGCTGGTCAGTTTATACTCTTGATATATCAATTATCGTTCATAGAGTATTGAAACATGGATCGGCCGTGATTAATCATTTCTTTATTCAAATCGGTCAACTATCTGAAGAAGCTCAAGAGGCAAGAGCGTTGGAAGAGGTATATGCATTTTATACTGACACCAAAGAATGAATTTATTAAACTTTATTTTTTCAACAGACATCGAGAGTTCAAGAACCGTATCATCAGATCCATTGATTACAAGCATTCGTGGTTGGCCCAAAAAGCATGAGAAACCATTGTCTGGCTATGATAAACAGCTGCTAACAAACGACGCGGTTGCAATTAAAAACGGCTCCGAGAACAAATGTTTAATTAATAATTAATAATAATTGAAATAAAAATCGGGTTAATTATAGTAACATACAATGAATAAAAATATTGACACAAACAAAATATACAATTATGCTAAAAATAATAAGTTTGAAGGTGTGGTTACCATGACAACGCAATTTTTTATAATGTTTGAATAATGAAATATAGTAAAACCATTGAAATTTGTTTTGAGCATAACTTCCCAGCAGACGGTCGAGGACGGACAAACTAAACACCACTTGAAAGTTCATTTAATGTACTGATAGATGCAGCCAAGTTTATCTGCTCCTACTTGCTCCTAAGTGTGGTACAGCCTTCGAAAATACGACGAAAAAAACGGAAAAATGCTCAATAACTCATCCTACTGAAATAATGCAGGTATAGTATATTCTAGAAAGTTTTGTATTTAAATATTGCAAATAACTTTGTAGAACATTATATTGTCCTTAAAATTAAAAACAAAATGTTTCAGTGAAAATGTGTTTTGGATGTTAGTTCTTATAAAACGCTTTCTATCTCCAATTGGGTGAAACATACAAAGTTGTTTGTATTGACTTTTCCTACAATTTTGCTGAAGACATCATATCTCTATCTCAAAATCCTAAAAAAGTTGAATTTTTATCTCACTTTTAGGGGGATTGATCACAAAAGTCATACCGCCAAAATATGAAGCTTGTCATATCTAGCAACTTTGCCAAAGACGCCATCGCTCTAGCTCCACTATTTAGGGAGCTATGATTTAAGAGCGTTAAAATCGACTTTTTGACCACTGTGCATTGGGCTGTCCCGTCTAGTTTTTAAATGGCGTACTGTTACTTAAAAAGAAAGAATCGACCGATTGTTCCAGAGCAGGTAGAATTTGCAGTTTGCAGAATTTATTAGATTTTCCATCGTATGCATCGTGGCTGTGGAGGCGGCACAGCTCCCCTCCGCAGGGGTATGAAGGCGGAAAGCCCCAAACAGCGGGATAACAGAAGGTATATTAGCGCGAAAGACTCCTTCTACCTTTTACATACAATGACGGACAATACAAAAAGACCAAACCCCGATTTTAAAACAAAATGGTCATGTTTGAAGGCTTGTTTTTCTCCATGAAGTAATTCAGCTGGATTTTTTAGAAATAACATGAATATGTAACAAATTCATATTTTTTCCGCACGGTTTACTGGCGGGAATCTGAATAGAGTAGAAACCTCTACTCCAGGCTTTTGGTTGCGTAAATCCAAGAAGACACTGGGCGAAAAGCGTCTACTGACCACTGTTTTGAATGGTGTCATTTCGTCTTACTTCTTCTGAGTCATTTACCTTGATGTTCGCCTTGTTCCTTCCGTATTTTTTACATCATAGAATTTTGCTAGAAATGAGAAGAAAAATTAGTATTTTCCATTTAATTCCAACTACCTTTGCTTATCTTGACAGATACGTGTATTTCGTCTACAATGTGCAGACTTCTTCAGTGCAACTCGAGTTATTAGTACGAAACACTGAAGAAGTCTGCACATTGGAGACGAAATACACGTATCTGTCAAAATAAGCAAAGGTAGTTGGAATTAAATGGAAAATACTAATTTTTCTTCTCATTTCTAGTTACAGGTATTCCACAAAACAACTCAAACTCTTTAGGATTCATTCAATTTTGTTTGCAGCTATCATTTCATTGTGTCTGTCGTAACTTGATCAGCCGTTTATAATTTAGTTAATTGATGTCTCGTTCTTATGTGCTCCGAAAATCATCGGATAATTCACCTACCACTTTGTGCGCCTCAATATGGTTTTGTCTTCTACGTTATTCTGTTTAATTATTGTTATGGAAAAAGGTTTAAGTTTACTTGTCAGTTCATTGCCTCTTTTTCATTTGTCAACTTCGACAATTTTCAACTGATTTAATCCATCAAAAGCTCATTATCTTGAGTTTTTAATCGGTTTTAATTTAAACCGATAACCTTCAATTATGAACTGCTTGGATTGTCAATAGACCGAGTGAGTCATGTGAAGGATCTCGGGGTGATTTTGGATACACAACTAACTTATAAGCAGCATGTCTCATACGTCGTTGCTAAAGCATCAAGAGTGCTGGAACTCGTCTTTAGAATAGCCAAAACATTTTTCGACGTTTATTGTTTAAAATCGCTCTACAGCTCTCTTGTGAGGTCCACGCTGGAGTACTGTTCTGCCGTTTGAAGCCCTTATCACAACAATGGTGCAACGAATTGAAACGGTTCAACGTCACTTTCTTCGTTTCGCTTTCCGAAGACTACCTTGGAGGGATCGGTTCCGATCGCCCAGCTACGAAAACCGTTGCCATCTGATCAACCTGCTAATTTTGCGAGTAAGAAGGGACGTCAACAACGCATTGATCATCGCGGCCTACCAGGCAGGATTGATTGCGGAGCGATTCTTGAGAATATCGACTAGAATGTTCGTCCTCGGCCACTGTGAAACAATATAATGCTGAGGCCTCCGCTTTGTCGTACGAACTACGGACTCGAGGGTGCGAGCAGCAGTATGCAACGAGTGTTCAACAGAGTGGCTTCAATGCTCGACTTTCATCTTTTGCGTGGAGTGCTCCGTCGAAGATTTGCCACTGCCTTCGAGTATAACGGTAGCTGATAATGACTTCGATTTTTTGTAATGTATTTTTGTGTCCCTCTAATATTTTTTTTATTTGTAAGACTTGATTTGTTCGTTTATGTATGTGATAATTTTTGTGACGTTGTTTTTTTAAATGCTTTACCAACATCATTTGGGCTGCAGAAAGCCTGTTGATATAAATTTATAAATAAACAAATAAATAAATAAACAAGCATCGCAGTCAAAATTCTCTCATATTCTAGAACGAAACATCATTAGTCCTGAGCATGTTCCGAAGATAAGCATCGAGTAAGATAAGATCGGAAATCTGAGAAACTTTAACCTCTTTTCCTTCCAAAGACGAGCTATGTTTATTCTGCTCGATGTCGGAGTCAATGGCCGAGGTTCTATAGTGGGTCCCATGTGCGAACCACACCGATTCATGCTTGAATCTCAGTGTGTGTAAAATTCCATAACCGTCAATTCATAATAAATCGCAAAATAACAATCAGCACCTAGCCAAATCTGCCAGTTTTGTTACAGCGGTAAGGCGAGGGGCCCATCGAAGTGCCCCCATGCGGCATTTCATTGCACGTCAAAACATCATGTCGTCTAGCGAACGTCGGTATGATATTTTGACATGCTAACAGATGCCGCAACTCCGCCATATCAGTCTGCACCTCAACTAGGTACATGGTGCTAGTGTGCAAGTGATAGCTAATGAATTTTATTTGAAAATGTAGACAAAGTTATGGATTAAATTTGTTCTTGCTTAATCATCTGTCTGCGGTGTAACCATTGGGGCTGATTCGTGAGCTGCTGTAGACCAGGAGGTAGCCGGGCGGTGTCATCGGGCTATCCCAAATAGTCCTCAGCAGCTGAAAGTGCCTAAAGACAAAAATCGGAGTAAAAAGTCCGACCAGAGAGATGATCCGCTAAGGGAGTTGGTTCTGACGTAGATCCAATAGAAAAGCAGTTCGAAGCGGACCAATTCTCCAAGTACAAGGTTTAGCAGATAGAGGCGCGGATAAATCTACTCGATCGGCAGAAACCATAGAAAGAGTATTTCAAGCAATAATTGGCAACACGTGAGCTGGAACTCCAGATACAGTGTGAGAGGAGCAGAGCTGGCTAGCTATGAAGAAGTAGTTTTCGAAGAAGCGCGATGAGTTTCGGAGCTAGTCTAACAGCAGCAGACTCAACACCTTGAAGCAGGCGTACCGATTATCTTATTTCCTAGCGGGAGTGCCGGAGATGAACTTTCTGTCTAGGTTATTAACATTACTCATCAGGTTGCATAACCCACATCTGTAGGCGTCGGAAAACCGAATGACTTAATCGCTGGTCGAAAATAGATTGCACAATATACGGATCCGAAAACAGAATGCAAGCGTATTTTAAGCTGCATTTCGTAATGCAACCAAGCGCTCCATGATCTGATGCGGGAGCAATATGTGCGGGTGATGGTATCGTTTACCATTATTTCAGTCTATAGAGGAGAACGAGCGCAAGAGATCCTCGAGGCAATCAAGCATGGGAAAACTCATTCACTCGCATGGGCATCACCGATTTAAAATAAAAACCCTCGGTTTCTAACAAAAAAGTGTATGCGTGGGATGTTTCCTATCAAACGATTTTACACGAATCCTCGAAAACTAACATTGTAGAAAGAATAAACGAGCAAAACAGAATCAGGCGAAACAAATTTTTAGTCAGGCGTTATATTGAATGAATGCGTTGCCACTGAACGTAACCGATTGGAATACACCGAATGAGATTATTTTGCCTCAGTGAAAGCAATCAGCTGGAAGAATCAGAGCAAAGATCCGGTTTAAAATGACGTTTTATGTTTTTATGTTGCATTAGATTGCTTAACATCGTGTTAGATCATTATTTGATATGTTAAATAATGATGTTTAAGGTATGATTTGAAGAAATGAGTGTGATTCAATCAATCTCGCTCAGCTGAATCCAACTGAATGGAATCGTTAATGATTGAGCGGGTAAAAAATAGGCATTGAGAAATCGTCCACACTGCTACCGTCCAATTCATTCGCTATACGATCAGCTGCCAGTTTTGCTCAATTCTGTTTTCTACGAAAAGAATGAAAGCAGAATAGCGATGAACAGAATCGGAATCTTTTAAACGTGGTAACGCTCACTTCTGAATGTTTAAGCGTGTGAGTGAAAATTAGCGCTAATGTCGTTTTCGGTTATTGCCAGTGCGGAACTGGGTTCGCCCTAGGTCCGCCCTAAAAGCTGTCAAAAGGTTTTTTATTCAATCGGGTCGGATCTGGATCCGCACTGGATCCGACCCAATATCGATGAGGTTCGCTCTCAACTTTTTTCGAGGTCCAACCTGGATTCACCAATACACAAACAAGAACTGTCAAAATAAAAGGTTTATGTTTGTTTATGTTTATGTTTTGCACTAACACCATCATACTGACTCGACTCTGGATCCGTTTTCGTTAGATAATTGCGAGTCTGAGACAGACCTGACTCAGGTTTAAAACCGAAAACGACATAAGTGAACCGATTTTTCCCATGCTTGGAGGCAATAACGCAGCGAGTTGGTAACCGCTTCAAAACGGAATTATTGTGGCATAAGGTGAAAGACAATTTCCTGGTGGTTACACAATCGATTTGCGTAAGATGATAGCGCTCGATCGAAAACTAGAACAAACTCCAGGGTTGAAAAAGAATTAGTACCACAAGATCGAGGAGTATCAGCAGTCGGGATAATGCAGTCAATGTAGAAGCGGAGGATGTCGTTAAGTCTCGACCGCAAGAGACTTAGTGACCGGCTTTATAAATAGGGATCGAATCAATAAAAAGTTAATGGCTACTAGCTTTACAATCGCATATTTCAAGCACTAATTAAAAACATCATCTAGTGTATCAATCATTGGTAAAACCATTTACAAAACGCATGGCTCCATTCCACTGGTACATATAGCCTAGTTTATTTCTGGGACCTAAAACTCTTTTGTTAATTTGGCAGAACAACTTTCGAATAATTCTTTTCAAAAAGTTACAAAAAGGCTAATGACCAGCTAATCAACGTTCGAATCCTGGTTACTCGTGTTTTTTACTTTAACGTGATTTTGGTCGATCCAATTTAATAGCGCAAATGACCATATCGATGAAACGAGTGGAAATGGCCAAGAACATTGATGGCTTAAGGTTACATTGTCATTAATATTTTCAACATTCATAAATTGAGGATATTAAAAGTATCATGAATCAAAAATTTATTGTCGATGTACGAAAATTTTAAGATACATATCACAATATACATACTCGAATGCCTGCAATACTATTGACCATATTTCTCCTCATTTTACAATATATTAATAAGTATGATAAGCGCATTAAAACTGAAATTAGTCAAGGTGAAACAAAATGTAGTCCATAACAAAAAAAAAAAGATTATAAATCCGATCCCTATTTAATAATAAACAAATATGCTATTCATTAGATAGACATTGAATAATTTCATCACACCTCTCAATACCGCCAAGACCACCAAAATTCACTAAAGACGGTTATGATGCATCGTGTGTTTTTACTCTTCGTTGCGTAGGTATTCGTCGAACGAATATAATGAGAAACATCTTCTGATCGCAACGTGTCCCTGTTCGGCCTTTTTCATTTCAGTTTATTTTTATCACGTTACACGGAAAACTACTGAACGAATCTCAATAACGTCACTCAAAAATATCCTCGGGAGAAGCAGTTTTTAGGAATACCTACTTCAGCCAAAGTTGAAAGTACAGATAATATGCCTATTTTCGGCATAATAGTAGTAACAATTTGCGCACTTATCAGATATCTATAAAGCTAAATTTTAAACTATGAAATGAACCCTAAGTAAAAAAAAAAAAAAGAAACAAAAGTCCTGTTCAGTTGAGGTTTATGGAGTTCTTTTGCACTACTGATCACATATATTATCAGTTAAATCCATACGAACTATACTTAATACCGATTTCACTTCTGAAATACTCAAAACAATGTCGAAAGCCACTCCACCACGTCAAATTCGATCAGTCCAGATCCTTCGTCATCACAAAATTTTCCGTACGCACCGGACACAAGGCAGGAAAAAAAAAATAACTTCGGCTGCCTTTCGCCCCGCCACACTATTTCAAGTCACCATATCTTCTTGTCCATAGAATTCATAGGAAATTCACTGTAATACTTACACCTTCACTTTTTTCAGGTAGAAGAAGATAATTTGCAATCAAATAGTTGCTAGATTAACGCGATTTTTCACTGGAATTATTCAGAAAGAGCATAAGATCCGCTCACACGTGTCTTTTGTTTTTGAGCACAAATTCAACATGGCGATCTTCACTCGATAGCCGGCACTATCTAGCATGCATAAACAGGTATGGGAATGCTAATTTACTATCTCTTTTGCTCTCGAACTGTATGCCTTCCTTCAAGGTTCGTAACGCTACACTCACTGATGCTTCATTGCGAAAGGAAAAATGAAACAGCACATATTTAGCCTGCACTTATTATTTACATATTGTTCGGTACACGCTATTCCTAAACAACCCAAAAATGTAGTGATTACCCAAAAGTGAGTAAAGAAAGTTCGTAGTGCTACACGCTTATTCGGATTTTACCAAAACTGAGTAACTTGTACCCATTTTCACAAAACAGGCTAAAGAGTCACCCACAATTGATACGTTGCGGATGCGTTGACGTAAAATTGACAGAAAATCTATGGAAAAACTGTCAAATTCACGCAAACGCATCCGCAACGTATCAATTGTGGGTCAGCCATAAGACGTCAAACCATGGGTAAAGGCTCACCCACAATTGATACGTTGCGGATGCGTTGACTTAAAATTGACAGAAAACCTATGGGAAGACTGTCAAATTCACGCTAATGCATCCGCAACGTATTAGTTGTGGGCCATCCATAAGGCGATTTACGAAAGTGGGTAAGTCTTCCCGGATAAAAATAACCATACAATTACAATAAAATAATATAATGTAACATATAAATCTATTGCCGACCATGAATCTTATTGTTCATGTATCAGGTAAATGAAAAATTAATATTGTCATCATAATAGATCTACTATTCACCCTATATGCTAGAATTTTCAACAAATGTGAAACAATAAAATCAATAGTAATTTACTCAAATTTGTTCGGAGAAAACGATTTTTTCTATAGTTAAGATACATAACAATCCCCTTATTCTATTGTCGATGTCGCAATTTACATTAGATTCTATTGTGGAAACAATAACTTTTATTGTCATCTTATCGTCATGAACAATATAGTCAATTTTACATACGATTGATTCTATCGTACACACTTAATCACAGCTTGCCAGTTCAGTAATTTGTTTTACAGATTTTGCAGCGTAAAACCAAATATTATAAATTAACAATATAGCTCACTTCCTCATTTCGTCCCGGACACACACGAGCGCCGCTGTGGCAAAAAGGTACACCAGTACACTTCAAATTTTACGCTACCCAAATGGCAGTTCTCGTTCTTCAACCTTCTTCTTCTCCACGCGGTATCATTTACGTCTGCCAAATACAAAACAAAACAGAACAAAATGCTTCAGTGCCCAAGAAACCACGAGGCTGTAATAGCGTGCATATATAGGGCATATGTATTACGTCTAGTGCATCATTGAAGTTGAATTAAAGCTGAAAAGGGCCCCACTAAGATCGAACTAATGCTATATCTTCTGTAATGCCATAAGACATTGCTATAGTAGCATTATTGCATTGGTAATGCATCACTACATTTTCAAGCTTAAATAACGCTTTACTACCTGACCACTGTTGAATTGATGTGATCCCGCATCACCGATGTTGATTTTGGGTTGAATAAGTGCAATAATATAATGCTTGTGGTTACTTGGGTGGTAAACCAAAACAATTAGTGGAACAATTTATTTTGAATTTAAAGCTTTTATTTCGTGGTGACATATTCACACGAGCGCGAATCACCACGATGGGAAGATCAGTTTGCTCAGTGTCCGGTTGCTCCAGCAGAAAGGATGGCCCGTCTTCGTTGTCCTTTTTCTTGATAAATTGTGCGAATAGGTAATATATTTGGAACCGTCTATTATGGTATGGATCATTATATTTGGCTCTTACTAATACAGGGAAGTAGACCACTGGATCAAATTTTGTGGCAATGTTTCGATAAGTAAAAACAGTGTCATCTGCTCATTGCATTTCCGCGATTCAGATTTTTTCAATCCATTGAATAAGTCACAAGGGTAAGCGCGGAATCATCGGTAAACTTTTATCAAATTCAATGAAAACCATCGTTTAACGTCAGGTTGTATCTCCATGCTCGACCATCCTTATTTCCCGGAATTCCAGAGGGTGACCATGGCCATCTCTCGGCAAACGAAATCTCTACCGATGAACTTCCGATGAAAGATGACTTCTACTGGTGTAGTCCAGAGGACATTGATGTTGCTGGTGAAATGGAAGTGGGTGGAAATTGGCTGGGGAACTCGGTTCCATGTATTTTGAACAAACCTCCCGGAAACATCAGCTCGAGTGCAACTATCAAGCATGATCACGATTATACCGGAGACGTCGAAAAAATTGCGCTCTGTATGGAACGGTTAGTTCTTATTGAAGAACAGAATTGTGGTCTTAAAAAGAAAATACGGACAAAGCAGAAAAAAATGACAGAGTTAAAAGCCAAAGTTCGAGCTCTCACGATGGAGAGAGATAAGTTAAAAGCCATCTTAGCGTCGCAGTCGTCAAACTTGGCGGATCCAGTCTTATTAGAGCTCCAGGCAAATAAAAAAAGGAAGCAAAGAGGTGCCAGGTACTCGGACAAAATGCGAAACAGTCTTATTAGAGCTCCAGGCAAATAAAAAAAGGAAGCAAAGAGGTGCCAGGTACTCGGACAAAATGCGAAACATGGACAATAATGCAACTGCTCGAATAAAGCGTATCGCCAAATGCGAAAGTTTTTTACCTTGCCATCTGTCGACACGATCAAGCGTTGGCTGTCCAAACTGGATATCAAAGAAGGTTATTCCACCACTATCCTGCAGCTGCTTAAGTTTAGGGTGGCCAGGCTACCGGCAGATGAGAAATTGGTAACCGTTTTTATCGATGAAATGAGCGTGTCTCAACGACTGACGTATATGGCTAACGCCAATCCAGACTATTTCATGGGGTTTCCAACGAAAGTCTGCAAAGAACCCACGAACTTGCACCAGAGAGCCAGTACTGCTCTAACTATTATGGTGAAGTCTATTAAAAGTGGTTTCAAGCAAGCCATCGGCTACTTTTTCAACCCGAGCTCATTGACCACAGATCGTTTGAAGAATATCGTCCACGAGGGATTCTAATTAGTATCAGAAACCGGGCTTATACCAAAACTGTTAGTTTGCGACCAAAACTCTACAAACCGGGGGTTATTTAAATCATATGGGGTGAGCATAGAACGCCCTTGGTTTGTTTTTAACAAGAAGAACATATTTTGTGCATTCGATGCGCCGCATCTTGTTAAATCTGCGCGTAACAATTTATTGAAGCATAACGCCGTGTTTGAGGGTCAAATTTGCAGTTTTCAGCATATTGTTGACTTGTTTTACGAGGACATCCAATGTTTTCCTCGGTTGGTTCCCAAGTTGACAGTAAACCACGTGCAACTGGCTCCATATGCGGAAATGAACGTATGCTTAGCCACCCAAACGCTTAGTACATCTGTAACTGTAGGATTGAAGGCGAATGTGAGCTTCAAAAAATTACCTGAAACATGATTGAGCACAGCAGCCTATGCTGAAAGCTTTGATCGACTTTTTGATTGTGCCAACTCATCGATCTTCAACGAGACGAAAGTATGATCATAATTGTAAATTGAATTGGTTAGAGCAGAGAGGTGTAAACGACAAAGATCTGCTCCTACAGTACCTAGCACCGTATCATGTTGCGGAGTGCCTATGAGTTCTATTCCCGTTAGTTGTTTAGTGCAGTCTAGTCTTAGTCTAGATCAAAAAGCTCACTAGATGAATTTAACATGTTAATGTATTACGTTTTTTTCCTTTCATTCTCCATCCTTATCCAAGGTTTATTCATTTTTTTCTTTTTGTCCTAAAAAACAAAAAAAAAACTAAACATAGTGCACGAACGCCTGTAAGCAAAAGAGTTTTTTTTGTATATCTAACTCATATTTGACCAACATGTCACTTACACCTCTTTGCTTTTGTAGCTTTAAAATATGAACTTAATTTAAATACTGTTCTTACAGGAGCTTATAAGACCACTGCAGCTAAATTCACCTCATTGGGCATTTTTGAGTTCAATGAAAGAAAAGCTGAAAACATTAAGATTTATTCCGAAGGACTGTGTTGATTTAAAAAAGGTTAATTATTGTATAATACATAGGAAAAAGAAACAATTTAACTCGATTTGATCATATCATTTCAGGAAAATGTTGGCCAAACGTAGAAAACTAAACATCCAAACATAATATTAACTTGTCAGTACTTCTTGATGATTTGCAAACGTAATAAACAAACATGACTATGCATTTTTATTAGTTGCGCGTTTATTCTATGCAACAGTAGAAAAAAAAATCCCCTAATCTAATCTAACGCTTCATTACTTGAAAACTGCTGAATTGATGCATAAGATATGTTGAGTTTGGGTTAAATGGGTGCAATAATGTAAATACTATAAATTATAAACTGCAGATTAAGACTATCGTATCCTCCCAAGTTGGCCAAATATATTTGCCGCTGGAAAGGTTCAAAATACGCTGCAAATTTTCTGGAATTTCGCCAAGGCATTTTTTTAATTTGAACGAGAGTAGAAACGGTACAGATCGTGCGATGACATATACTTCATAAGACGTAGCGCTATTTCATAGTATGCTGAATTGGATTAAGCGGTTACTATAATATGCGTGTTTGGATGATGGATGAAAACTTGTACGATGCTTTCGACGAATTTTGGTAGTTTTATCAGTACCCGGTAGCCCAAACAGTATGTACGGTAAGAGATGAGACACTCGGTTCAGAATGCTTTCGACAGCTTCTTGCTGTTCTGTATTATCCACCATGTGGCCATCCAACCAAGAAGTGCTGAAATGATGATCTAAAATTTAGTCTACGGATACTCACTTTAATACCATTATTATGTTTTTAATTTCGAAGAAATGCTAAAAATCGTGTCAATCACTGCAACCGTACTTACATCATTTCAATTCTCAGTTGCTTAACTTCCGGCGCATCACTGGGGAAAAACAGGGGTGCTAATTTATGTTGTCTCACAATGTCCAGGGCCTACAGTTTCAACCAACGGACCATACGATTGGCCTTGAGCTTAAGCTGACATCGATAGGTTCCTCGAAGCTTTACGTCCATTTCTAAAATAATATGATCGTGCATCAATGATATGCACTGTCGTTGCATAAAATCAACTCAATGATGCCACCCTCAGCGAGCTTTACCGGAAAGGAAATGAAACTCGATGTATCGCTATGCGTTTATTTTGACCGGTTCTGCTCATTGTGGACAAGCGAATAGCCCTGTAGACACGACAAAAGAGATTTCATTTCGAATTATCCGTCAGTCGGTTCAAGATCTAAAATAAAAAGTGCAGTTGAAAAGACATAAACAACCTCTGTATTTCAAAATATTTACCTTTTTTACATTCTGCACTCCCTTGAGTGGCTTCTGTTCGATGAGAACCATCCGCACTTTAATTCGGTACTCTCTATGGTTGTTGAAATCTTCAAGTGCCACAGTTGACCGGCTCATCAGTGCTTGAAATTCGCACAACCGTACATCCTGCTTATGCTACCGGAACACCTCTGGGGAAAACCGTCGAAATACCGTATCAGATGCAATGACACCGTTTGTGCTTGACAATCCCTCTTGGTGGTTTTTAATTAGTTGAATCAGACCATCCTTTATCCTGAAATTCAAATTGAAGCACTAAACATGGAAAAATTAAATCAAAACACTGCACTTTTTTTTTGAGTTGTTGACATTTGCGCACTCTGAACTCAAAGTATGTAACACACGAGCATAATTAATACTAATTTACCTTTTCAACTACAGATGGCGTTACAGTTGTGTCCGTTATGATTCGTATAGAAATTGCAAAAGTTAGCTATATTGTTAATATATAATATTTGGTAAAACACATATAATACTGAACAATCGGCTTTTCATAAACAAAAATACATTTGTTCAATGAACTCCAAAGAAAGAGTACTGAATTTTCGGTAAAAAAATGTGTTACGGGACATCACAAAGTTTCAGTTAAAAATAATACCGAAATTTCAGTATTTTTGTGTTGTACTGAACTTCAGTTGAGAAAAAAAACCCAAATTACTGAACACATCAGTTCTCTGAAAACCATGACTTGTAATACTTTTGCGTTGATTTGTGGTGTGCAATAAATGTTAACATGTGCAAAATGGATTCAATCATCGAACAACGTATGGAAATCGATGTTGGGTATCAGGAATTATTTTGTAAGTAAACTTTCTCATTGAATTTTGTAGTTTGTTTTAGCTTTAATAAACTGAACAAAATATGGCGGACACGTCATAATTGGCTTCTTATGCTGGCATTTTACAATTTCGTTATTTTTTCAGCACGAGGAACTATTCCCAACCAAAAAAACCCCATACCAACATAGAGTTAGTCTATGCCCATACTCCATATGAATGGAAATTTTCCAGAGGATAACTCTGAGGCAGCTATTTCGTGTTTTTTTTCCTCAAAAGTTATCATCAACCATAAAGTACTGCACGCAAGAAACAAAATAAATAAAACTAAAAAATGTCCTTGCCTCCTTGAAAACCTATTTTATTTTCAATCAATCAAAAACAAAAACAACTGACTTTACCAAAGGTAAAAATGAATACCGAAAAACTCAGCAAACCGAAGGTAAACAAAGATTAC
>JASCZW010000937.1:0-131450 GCA_034211315.2 Aedes japonicus
CTTTAGATTTTTTTATTGTTTATTGTTTATTTGAAGTAGACATCAACAGACCAAGTTTAGATCCTAATGATGTTAAATAAAAAAATGCAAACGATTACATAACCTTTTAAGTGGAGTAAAGACACAAAAATTAATAAGTAAAAATAAAATAATTAAAGCTTTACACTATCTTAACTACGTGCGTCAATTATTCTAAAAACGGTAGAAAATCTCCGACGAAGTGTGTTCCGCGTCAGATGGAAATCGAATGTGGACGCCACCCTATTGAAGGTTCGCTGTAACCAGTGAATAGCACTATTCAACCCATAGTTGGTGCGGCGAAAACGAAGCCTGAGTATGGAGTTGTGACGTATTGGCCTTGGTTGGACGTTGATGCTAATTTGTTGAAGGATCCTTCCGCAGTCGATTCTTCCTTGTAGCAACAGTTAAAGCTCTACAGACATCTCTACGGACCCGCAGAGGCTCCATGTCGACCAACTGACACCGACTTTCGTAGCAGGAAGACGAAAAGGGTCGCTCGAAGGAAGTCTACGAAGTGCGAACTGAAGAAAACGGCGTTGAATAGATTCGATTCCCTCGGCGCTATTATCATAGCATGGACTCCAAACTGCTGAACAAGTACTCCAGTGTCGAACAAACGAGAGAATAATAGAGCGATTTTAGGCAGTGAATGTCGCTGAAGTTCTTCGCAACCTTGAATATAAAACCGAGTGTCCTTGAAGCTTTGTCAACAACATACGATAAATAGTTTCGAATCCGGCTGAACACCTAGGTCTTTTACGCAATGCGTTCGTTCGATGGTCGTACCTAGAAGATGGTAGTTGAACAGAATTGGTTGTTTCTGATGTGAGAAGGCTATCACTGAGCACTTGGCCGGGTTGACCACCAACCGATTTAAAGTACACCAATTAGCAAAGGCATCAACCTGCGCTTGGAGGAAATGGCAATTGGCGGTTGAACAGATTCGCATAAAGATTTTCAGGTCAACAACAAACGACAGGCGGGACCCTCCGATAACATAGTGTACGTCGTTGAAGTATAGAAGAAATATCAACGGTCCCAGATGGCTACCCTGCGGTATCCCGGACGTGACGCAGAAACTCCTTGAACGAAGGTCACCCAAGGCAACTGTCAATTGACGCACTGTGAGATATGATCGAAACCATCTTAAACGATTACCACCAACTGCTAGTATGTCAAGTTTAGCGATCGCGATATCATGATTCAACTTGTCGAAAGCTGCCGTTAAATCTATGTAGATCACGTTCGTTTGGCATCGAGCGATCATACCATCAGTGATGTACGACGTAAGGCACAATAGGTTTGTAGTTGTGAAACGCCCTGGTGAAAATCCGTGCTGGTCTTCACTTAACAACTGCTTGCAATGACCAGTTCAAAAAGTTTCGATACAGCGCTTAACGATGTGATTGCTTGGTAGTTGTGCACGTCCCGCTTGCTTCCTATTTTATATACCGGAAACATGTCCACCATTTTCCAGCAATAAGGAAATGTACCGCTAGAGAGGGACATCTGGAATATCTGATGAAGTGGATATAGAAGACAAACCATGTTCTGTTTCAGAAAAACCGACGGAACCCCATCGGGTCCGGCCTTAAGCGATGTTTTAAGGTGTAATGCCGCGTTCAAGATTGATTCTGAATCCACATCAACTAGGCTGAGTGTTTGATTTGCCAAGGGAACATTGCCGGCGTGAACAGAATGACTAGTTAATCTCTCGTCTTCATAAACACTAGCAAATTTTACTGAAAACAGATCGCAAATTTCCTGTTGAGTGCCAGCAGTTTCGCATTATAGAACATGGATGAAGGTAAGCCTACTTCCTTACGTTTTTGATTAACATAGCTGCAAAAAGATTTCGAATAAGATTTGAGACGCCGTTGAACCCCACTCAGGTAACGTTGAAAATGCGCACGACTGATCCGTTTATATTCGTAGCTATAGTGGCGTTTAAGCGACATGGTGCGGTGTTTCGTGAATCTTTTAAGAGCCGCCCTTTTAATCCGTTTTAGCTAGCGAAGAGCGTTCGTCCTCCAAAGAACCCGAAAGTCAGTCTGGACAATCTTTTTTGGTACGTGTCTGTCAATGACATAAGCCAAGACGTGGGAAAAAGTTTGAGCAGCGATGTTAACGTCGGTCGAATCAAGAATGCTCTGCCAATCCAAACTAGATAAAACATCACCAACACTGCGATAGTCGGCTCTACGGAAGTCATATGACAGGAGTGTCGACGAAGTCTCGAGCTACAACGTCCTCGACAGCAACTATTAGAGAAGGATGGTGAGGGACATCCTAAACTAGAGGCACGGGAACTGTAGAGATGACGGGAACAATATCTCGGCCACTCACGAAGCAGAGATCTAGAGAGCGATTATTCTCATTCACCACGTTATTAACTAAGGATAGAGTTACGGTACTGTAGCTGTCCAGAAGCTGAATAGCCCCTGCGTGGAAAGAGGAACGTTCATGGTTGGGACGGAGGAAGCCGCTGTGAGTTGGAGTCCATGCAATGCCCGCTAGGTTGAAGTCTCCCAAAATAATCATTTCATCATGGAAGGCCACCGTATTCGAAATAGCAGAAACAGATCGGCAGTGCGCATCAGTTAGGTCTAAATCTCGAGTTAGATCCGGAGGAATGTACACCGCACAAAGGAATAGAATACGGCCTCCAAGCTGAATTGCTACCCGAACTGCAACGAGAACACCACCGCCGGTCAATTTCCTACTGTTGTTTATGTTCCGATCACAGCGGAAAACTTCGTAACCATCTCCAAAAACATAACTAGAAATCGACCGAGAATCCAGCCATGTCTCGGTTAAGACTATAATGTCGTAGCAATGATCCATGAACGCTAACCGATAATCATCAACAAGCCGTTCATTCCGCCAACATTCTGGCAATAGATTACAAGGTCCGAATTCCGACGTTCAAGGTTTGTAGCATTGGGAAAGGAAATACCATCAGAGCGGGAAGTGTCCGTTTGTTGACCATACTTGCCGTTACTTGGAATCTGGAAGACCCTGTCTCCCAACTCAACCACAGGGCCAGGACGGCTGCTGGTCGCTGGCAGGTAGGGCTCGACTACGTTGAGCGGAATAGGGGCTTCCTCAAGACTAGCGGCAATTGTGCGTCCCGGTATCCTGCTTGCAAACGTTGATCGAAGCTGGCTAGAAGATGAACTGGAAACGACGAACGAATCAGGCAACGATTTGTAGACTTTATCGATTTTCCAGAGCTGAGTTTGCCACTATATGCATAAATTCATTCATGGTGGGCCGAGTCAAAAACTGCAAAAGTTTTGATGAAAATAGTAGCAGGAAATCTGAAGCCCAACGCTGGAATTATGAAATGAAATAAGACATTCTTGGTCCATTTGAGATGTAGATTTCTAGTTTTATTGAATCTGTTTTCACTTGTTTTTCTTGTTCGCTATAAATGCTAAAATACATTTCTAATAATATTTTCTTTACTGTGTTTCATGTGTTCCTTCTTTTTTTACTAAACAAATCAGCATTGTTCAATTTATTCTCTCGGTTTTTCCCTATGTTTCAATTTTTTTTTCTCTTCTGCATCATATTTTACTTCATCCCTCTCAACTGTCTTGAGTCATACGCCGTTTCTTTCTTTACACCTGTTTTCTTCGTTTACTTTGCAAACTGTCACCTTTCCTTAACACAATTCGAAATAATTATAAACAACTAGTCACGAGAATGACAAGGAAATAATTAGTTTCATCTGAATTTCCCTCTCTTTTTCTTTCATTTTCATACGCAAAATAGCAATAAAAAATCTTTACGATGACAAGAACGCAAGAGAACAGGACTTACTATAAACATGAGACAACCGATATCTTCAACATAAATAATCAGGCGCGATGAAAAGGTAGGGGGCTAATCATTCAATGCTATTATGGTGAAAAAGAAAATAAACAACATGAATAAAAACGCGCTCTAAAGCTCACACTTGCACACCAGTGCGCACGCACACAAACAGGCAGCAGACAATCACACGAACGCGCGCACATAATCACATGGGAACGCACGGATTTCTTGGCTTGAATTTTACAACATTTTGCGAATTTGCTTTCGTGTTTAGTTATCGATAATTCTAGGTAATAATTGCAATTCAATGCTCTCTTTTCTAGACGAAGGAGGAGGGAGGTCGTGTAGTATGGGGTCGGTGTGAGTGCGGATGATTTCTTTGCTATTGTTTGTAATCGTTAGTCGGGTACCTTGCATAATTGTTTTATCAATATTTCCCTATTTGTGTTTGCTGTTTTTTGTTTCGTTCTAGTATTGATTTACTTTGTATTATCTGCCATTCATAATATGTACAATATCGCCTGTGTAAATGATGCTTGTTTGCTTGTTTCTTTTTAATTCTGCTTAGTGATTTCATACTTATTTATGCTTGGCTGTATCACCGTTTTTCATACAATTGCTTTTAAAAATAATCATATTTTCGAACCTCCTTCAAGCGTTGTTTTGCAAAAATCATTTAGTTCATCCCTCGATCATATATACAAATAAAATGTCCCTCCTAATTTACTCGAGTACCTCGTTCATCTTTTAGGTTTTCTTGGTATGTTAGTTTTCGTTTTGCTTTTTTTTATCATTTGAACACGCGGCCACTGCCGGACTTTGTATTAGCGTTACTTTCACAAATTCCTCGAGGCTGGCTTTTTTTTGAATCCCCACTGCATTCAGTGGGATTTTCCTATTATGTATTCGGTATGTCCAGGCTTCCAACAATCTTTTTTTTTACCATATTGAACAAGATTAACAGGTAATGAGTGAACTATTGCTGCGTCAGTCCAGGCAAGACTTGGAATTGGCGAAGGCAGCACAAGAGTAAGATGAATACAGTTTTATCCAGATTAATGATTATTTCGATAACAACATGATCATTTCGCCTCAATTTCCCACTCTTGGCGTCTTCAGTTGACTTAAGCTTGTTCAATTTGTGACATATGTGCATATTTCGATAGCGATGACACCCATCGTTTCGGTTTAGTACCTTTCTCTAAATTTTTGAGAAAGGTAAAAATATGCGTTATATTTCTGCTTATGCGGAGTGTGTAAAAACCCAAGAACAAAGTATAACTGTATTTAGCGTACCCGGTAGTAGTAGCAATAAGTGTAGTAATAATAGTAGGTAGTAGAGTTGTTGTTTGTTTCAATTCTGGAGGGAACGCCAGAGTGCGTTTCATGTAACATTAGGAATATAAGGATTGGCAACATCACAACATCACGCTGCGGATTCGCTCGATCATCACTCATCATCACACACACACACACGCAAAGCTCGCATCTACCTAGTTGCTTGCTAGCTAGCTCAATCGCTCGCTCATCCGTTCGCCCGTGCGCGTGCTGAGGCTCTTTCTTTTTCTACTAAATAGTCGTGGTAGTTCACGAGCTCACAGTATTCTGACTTTAGGGGAATTTACTGCTGCTGCTGCTGCTGCTGCGGTTGCTACTGCTGTGTTGTTGTTGGGTTGTTGTTGTTGTGGTTGTTGCAACAATTACTCTCATAACTTGTGGTTCGATGTGAGCCACGTCAAGCCTTCGTACAGGCCATCTCCGGTCGTCGCACAGGAGGGTTGCACGTACCAGTTACGGTCGCGTATCCGCGTCAGGCCAAGCTTTTCCTGGATCTCGTGAGGTTTCATTGCTGTGAGGGTGGGAAGAGAATGATTATAATTTAGTGGTGCATTTAAGTGGTTTGGATAGGCGTATTTATGAATATTTTTTTATGTTATACTAATGAACGATCTATAAGTACGCCACGATGTATATGTTGCGATGCAGCACATATGATTGTTTAACTCCCTCGGAACTCTGAAGTGGTTAAACCAATCTGCAAGTTTGCAGTTTTTCCGATGATTTGGGTTTTTTTTCATTGAAATCATAATTTGGTCTTAAAGGCAAGCGGGATCAAGGCCCTATCACTTCGAAGTTTTCTGAACACAAACCTCTAACGCTATTAGGACTTAAGGCGTGAAATTTACAAGAATCGTTTGCTCCACTGTAGAGCATCCATTGGTTAGCAATTTGAGCGTTGTTTTTTTTTTTTTGTTTTTTTTTTGTGATTTTCAGTCTCAAAAATCGTGGAGTGAAAATTAACCTAACCTATAAATCATATGGAAAAAGTTTAGCAGGGAGTTTTTGGAGGCAAGAAATGTAACTCTTTCCTATTCTGTTCTCTTCCCTATTCTATGACCGCGAGCTATACCAAACATCCTAAAACCAACTCTTCAAAAGGTAGGGATAGACCCACGGTAACACCGTGACAACACAGTAAAGCACGGTATAAACCGTAACTAATTTTACTTTAAGTCAAATTTTCTAACACAAGCTAAGCAATCAAATGACCACTACAAAATATACTAAATATCCACGACCTAATATATAACGGGGAAAGGAAGGGACCATCAGGGCACCCAAGTGAAACGATTTGGATAGGGAGCATGGGACTGTCTACTCCCTAATGTTTCACAGAACGAGGGCGGGCTCTTCGACCCCATCTATTGGGTTTATTCTCGATTCTAATGCTGTTGGTGTTAACTTGCTTTTGTAGGAGATTCTCTTCCCTATATTCGCGGGCTGGCTTCACGTAAGTGTATCTGCTCACGGACCCGCCTAAACGGGTTTGGCCCTTCATACAAGGAGCTTGATGATCACAAACAACAATAGAATCCTGATCAAATCGTTTTTCAGATTATTCCACTGCTATGGAAAGTTACCTTGCTACAATAGATGGTAGTATCTCATCATCATCATCATCATCATCATCATCAAGAAATGTTTCTATTGTTGTTTGAGACCCCTGCACATTCTGAAACGGGGAACTCTCATACAAATGAAACACAAGCTTCTGCATATCTCGAAAACTAATCAAGCAAATGGAACCAAATTTGGCATGTAGAGATACTTGAGAGCAGGATATGTTTCTATGGTGGTTTAAGACCCCTCCGGCCTCTGAAAAAAGGGGCTCTTATACAAATAAAATACAAATATCTGCAAAAATCGAGAGCTAATCAAGCGCATGAGGCCGAATTTGGCAAATGGAGGGTTTTGAAGGTAAAAGTTGTTTTAAGCTGGCTCGAGGCCCCGCTTCTTTCTAAAAGGGTGGGCTTCGATACAAATTTAATACAAATTTCTGCATAGCTCGAGAACTAATTAAGCAAATGGAATCAAATTTGGCATGTGGATGTGTTAAATGGCTTTATGGTGGTTTGAGACTCCTCCCACCTCTGGAATGGAGGACTCATACAAATGAAACACAAATTTCAACATAACTCGAGAACTAATCAATCAATCAATGAAAGTTTTTGCATGCAAGAAATGTTTCTTTGATGAGTTTACACCCACTCTCTGGAAGGGGGGCTCCTATACAAATGTTACATAATTTTCTGCATAACGAGAAAACTAATCAAGCAAATAGAACCAAATTCGGCATGTGGAGGTTTTTGGAGGCAAACATTTTTTCTATGGTAGTTCAAGACCGCTCCCGATCTTTAAGGAGGGGGACTCTCATACAAATGAAACAAAAATTTCTACTTAGCTCAAGAACTAATGAAGCAAAATGGAACCAAAACTTGGCATGTGGGAGGTTTTGAAGGCAATGATTGTATGGTGATTTGAGTGAATGTGTATTTCTCGAATAAGAAAGCATGTTCTGATAGAATTTTGAACGCTTTCTTAGTAAAAAAAAAACACTCATGCCGAAAAGCAACCATAAACGTGCCAGTTCTATTAAATTTTCATTCATTTAATTGCAAGTTTAGCAGCGCTCGCACCGGGTGCAGCTAGTATTATATATTTTTTCATTAAAAAGATATGTTTTTAATGAAATTTGTAAGCTTTCAAAGTTGTGATTTCATCAGGATTGAAAAAATCATTATCAAAAGACATTCACTCTTTGCTCATTACAAAGATATATCGCCGAGGAACTTCGCGTATTCGAGATCCGATCAAATCAAACATCCCCTCGGCTTTATTAGAAATGTTTTAGCAAGTATGTGTAGGCGATGTTCATGCGAGTGTTGATGTTTGTTTTTATCCCGCCCTTCGATATTTTTACCCAAACATGTGAGAAGATACAGCATTTGAAGCAGTAGAATAAACCTTTCCATGTGATTGGGAGACTGGGAGGGTTTAGGGGGTTGACACTTCATTTGGTCGCTTTTTGGGGAATGGGGGTGGAGCCTTGAAGCGCTTGTTCGGGTTTTCGCTGGTAGGCGCGGGCGGGATTCCTTTTGGTTCTACCGTGGGCTTGTCTTTTGGCAGATGGGCCTCTTCGTCTGCTGCTTGCAGACTTCTTAATGTCGAGTACTCGACTTCGACACTGAGGGGGTCTGGGGTGGCGGACGGGGTGGGCCTGTCTGTCGGGAGATGGGCTCGTGGTGAAGTTGGGGAGTTTTGCTCGCGTTACGCTGGCGAGGGTTTGGATTGGTGTTTCGGGGTTTTATTTTTTGTTTTTGGAGGGTGGTCGAGTGGGGTGTTGGTTTTTGGATTCTCCTAGTTTCCCAATCACAATCGTTGTACTAATACGCTCAAAGGGTTTTTAAAAAAATAGTGTTTGAAAAAGTGAAAGCTTTCCATGTGGTTTACATCAGTACCAGTGTTTGATGAATCATCCTCAATATCCTAGGGTTATCGTTTTCTAGGTACCTCCTTGTTTGTATAGTTCAAAGATTTCAAACACGGCATTATAGGTGGATGTAATGCGAGGCGATTGAGATTGTATCCTCATACTCACACTATGAATTAATAAAAAGGATAATTTTTTTTTTTTTTTTTAAACCCACTAGATATGAGTGTAGACCAGTTCTCTATAGATGTTTCAAATTAGTTCTTATTCTGAAATATTTTTAATTTGGGATAACAACTAAATCCAAGTTGTAGAGTAGACTGTAAGACTGTAGGGTTGTAATTTTTTTTTTCTTCGTTTTAATGGTTAGTTTAGAATGACTCAAACGTTTTAGTCAGAAAACAAAAAATCGTAATGAAAATATCACCAATAATCTCACTAAAATATTTTTCTTCTCATTTTTATGTTACTCACTCTCGCACATGGTTTTGCAACCACCTTGACCGCAAGCGGATGTGAAATTGAAGTACCTGATGGGAGGCCTAAAAACTCATTTGTAAACAACAATGACTTTAAACATCGATTTCTCTTGGAAAAATTAATTCAGGCTTACCACATCAGCATCTGGTAGAGGAAATTTGCACAGATGGCGAATCAGATTGCATGAATGTGTAGTGATTCGTAAGAAATCGACGATTAAAGTCATTATTTACTATTGGCTCATTGGCCTTTTTCACATGTTTGGGTAGATGTATTTAGCGATGGTAGATGCGTTTTAGCGACCATGGTTTATTAATATTATCGAGCAGTTTTGGGATGAACGTCTCTTGCGAATCTTTCAAATAAAGCAAAAAAAAAGGAATAAACTATGTAAGAAAGTATTGTGCCATCGCAAAGTTCTAATGGTAAGAAATGACTGCTGGAATGACGTGATACATTGAGGACAAATTCAACGCAACCTCCCCTCATCAGACTTAAGAGAGTGTATAGATTTATTCGGTATATCTTACTGTCGAGATTCCATTACTATGAAATGTGCAGTGTACTTTTCAAAAACGGATGTGGTGTTAAGATAGGTATAAAGAGACAAAAATGGTCGGATTTTTTTTGTATCCTCGCGTCGGTGACTCAAGTAGAAAAAGTTTGCGATATTTCATTATCTCTTTCCGGAAAGTTCTCTCAACGTTGGCATGTGAAACAAGCAACGGAAGTATCGCACGATGAATTGATATTTTAGTGACAATTCCATCACTGGATTTCATATATACTCGCTTAGGACTGATGATACTTCTCTTTGCGTGCTGTCTATGATTTTTTGGAAGCTTTTCCACAATTATTTTGCCCCGAAATTGATATGATCATTACCATACCAAAGCCGCATGTAGGCCAGGCCTGAGCAAACTGACTGGTCAATGAATTTTACAGCCGTTCTGCTAAGCTTGCTTCTGTTTAGTCTGTCTGCTTTCTGTTCTTCTAATTACTTCTGTTTAGAGCTTGCTCTCTCGTTCTGCCTGTTGACTTTACCTTCCGTTCCGTGGATTGTTTTGTTTTTTTTGTGACAGGATTTTCCACCCAGTTTCGCGGGTTTTTATTTTGTATTTTTCAGAAAACTTCTGCTTGATGATCGCCTAATACCGATGTGTATTCGAGCCTGTCGAGCCTGTTGCAGCCAGCGCTCTTCTTAGTCGTCCTGGCCCTGAGCGTCTCCCAACTTGCCACGTCAGGCAAGTTCAAATTCGTCCGTCCGGCCGTACACAGGATCTCATCGTTTTCTACCAGAAATACCAGAATCGGTGGAATTAATTCTAATATCTTTGACTGCCGTTTGGCTATGATGTAATCGTTCTTATCGAGACTGTGCTCGATGGTCGCACAGTTTCCAACCAAGTATTTGGACCCGATTACGAGATTTTCCAATGCGATAGAAATCCCAACTACAGCAGGAAATCTACTGCTGGTGGTGTTCTAATACCGGTTCGTTGCGGACTGTAGCTAATGGGAGGGGTTGGAGCAGATCTGGCTTGCTATTAGACTAATGGATAGAACACTGTTTCTGTCTGTTATGTATATTCTATCTGACCGGACACGTGATACCGAATTCATGGAGGCGCATTGCCGCTCCGTTTTCTCTATAGTTGAAGACTCGAATTCAAAGGATAAGTTTATGGTGCTAGGTGATTATAATTTTCCAATTATTTCGTGGAAATCGACTCACAGTGGCTTTCTCTACCCTGACTGCGAAAGATCCGTGCTTTATTTAGATGCTTTACATCTTCTCGATTGCTATTGCGTGGCAACAGTTTCCCAAATTAACCATAAAGTGAACGAAAATCACCGCAGCTGGGACCTCTGTTTTGTAAGTGCTCGAGACACCACTCTGTTCATCTCTACGGTCCCCACCCCTTTGGTTAAGCATGTCCCACACTACCCACCTCTAGTCGTTTTCATTCCTGAAAGTGTGGACTACGACTATTCTGACTTTCCAGCGCCTATGTCATATGACTTCCGGAAAGCCGAACGAGGTGCTGGCCAACATATACTGGGATACTGAGGCTCAATTACGAATTCAAGCTTTTCTCGATACCAACAAAATGTCCAAAGAAAGCTGAAGTCACGTCCGAAATCTTTTTGGAGATATGTTAATCAGCAGCGCAGGGAGTCTGGTCTATCATCGTCTATGATCTTGAACGGCGAAACTGCTTCCATTCCTCAGGATATTTGCCGCTAGTTTTCAAGTTTGTCAGCATATTTATTACGGAAAATATGGATAATAATTATAAACGAATAATTGTGTATGACTAATCAATAAAGTGAAAATTTGTTCTGAGAGCCAAACCGATAAAAGGTAACTAGAAATCAGAAGAAAATTAATATTTTCCATTTAATCCCAACTACCTTTGCTTATCTTGACAGATACGCGTATTTCGTCTACAATGTGCAGATTTATTCAATGTCTCGTACTAATAACTCGACTGACGATAAAAGGTCTTATTACAGTCTACGGCCAAACCATCCAAAAGGATCTCCTATCTCAATGTTGTATTGGTTATGGTAAATACCAACCTACGACGAAAAGCAAATTCTGCGTCGTTTCCGTATACCAAGAGAGATGTTCCTGGACATTATGGCACAACTAGAGTCATCTGATGCCATTCAAACTAAGTTGCGATGCCCCTGGAAAAGTCGACCTGAGCCTGTTACAAAAGTGTACTGAAGCCTTACGGATGTTGACGTACAGTTCCTCAGCTATTTCTCTCGACGAAAATGTTGGGATTGGTGAGTCTACCGGCCTACTGACCCTGAGAATTTTTTGCAAAGCCTGAAGACTTACGACCTGCAGCATATGCGTCTTCCAACACCGGAAGAGGTAATAAAACTGATAAATGAAATTGCTACCCAAGAGTTCGAAAAAAAAATCGAATAAATTGTGGCTTGGAAAACTTATCAAAAGTTCAGAATACTTCTGAGAAAGTTCCATGGTGTTTTGTGAACATCCCAGTAAATCATGGAACACTTAACCCTGCTCTTTAAAAGCAGAAAAAAACCTGAGCAATAAGTAAAGAACGGTACTATATGACTCTAACCAATTTGACAATCAGCAATATTTTCTATCACAAGCTTTAAGGTAAGATGATTTCAAAATCAAGGTAAGAAACTCACAATAATCTGAATTTTTCATATATTTATATAACACTATATGTTGAAACGATTTGGATAGGAAGAGTGGAGCTGCCAACTTACTGTTGTTAACATTTCGTTAATAAAGCGTGGGCTGTTCTTCCCATCTAGTGGGACTTTTTCTAAGGCGATGGCTGACTTGTTTTGTGTGGTTTGCGAACTTTCTTCTCGTAAGAGATTCTCTCTAAACCCGTGTAGCTTTGGGTTGCAAGTAGATGTACCTGCGCACGGACCCACAATACGATAATACAGGAACACGATGAAAAATTTACCATAGTAAAACCTTCATCAAATCGTTGAATTAAAACAGTCAAGTGCTATAGGCAGTTGCCTTGATACATTAGATGCTAGTTCACATCATCATAATCATCATCCCAGGAAATCAGGAAACTTTCCAGATAATTAGAGAACTTTCCAAAAGTTGTGGGTTTTTCCCAGAGGTAACTAAACAAAAATTCAGAGAGCTTCACAGAAGTTGAGAAAACTTATCAGAATTGTTCAGAGGTGAAATAAAATAAAAAATACCCATGATGTTCGAGAAACTTCCCAAAAGTTCAGGGAACATTCCAGAAAATTAGAGAATATCGGAAAAGTTAAAAGAACTTTCCAAAAATTCATGAAGCTTTTCAAAGTGTGTCGATCTTCTTAGAATTTCAGAGAACTTCTCAAAAGTTCATGAAACTTCCCAGTAGGACACTTCTAACAAGTTCAGGGAACTTGTAGGAGTTTAAGGATTTTTTTTTCCTCTGTTCGGAACATAAACCACTGCGACCAGTAAGTTGATCTATTGTAGTATATCCCGTATCCTTTGTTTAGGGCATGTCGAGTTACTTCATCACTATTGAGAAATGATGAAGTATTCGATGTTGTTACAGTTGTCATTGTTTGTTTTGTTGGCAATGAATCAAGTTTTATTGAAAGTTTCCGCTATTTAAACCCTTTGTGAGTTACAGCACTTTTCAAAGGCGCGCCCCTTTAGCAGTCAAAACCAGATTCATTGCATCTGATACCCCATAACACACCACGAAAATGTGATCTACCAGCGTTACGGGTCATCAAGGAACTTCCATAAAGTTCATGGTACTTCTCAAAAATTCAGAAAACTAATTACAGATCGGGAGCTGTCCAGAATTTCTGAACATGTCCCAAAATCACAGGAAACTTTTTCAAAAGTTTAGGAAACATTCCAAGGTTTTCTCCATAAGTTAAGGGAGCTTCGTAAAAGTTCAGGGATCTTTCCAGAAGCTCGAGAAACTTTTCAATAGTTCAGAGAACATCCCGGAAGCTCAGGGTACTTAAGTTTTAAGAAGAACTTAAACTTCTTACTACTCGATAATTTTCCGTACCAAACCAAAACAAGAATAAAATAAATCAACTACTTTTCGCGGAATTTCCGCCATATCACAATCTTGAAGATAATCTAAAGCTCTTATAAGATTTAACAATATCTCAGAAATGTTGTTTATTTCTCATAAATACCAACAGCTTATTAAAAGTTTTGCAAATCGACCAACTTCCGAGATTTTTTTTCAATTTCTCGTAAATTATCAAAATATCTGTGACATTCTGCTTTTTATCTCGAAAAATGTACCTACTGGAAGCCCAAATAATGTTTGGGAAGATATATCTGATTCTCAAATGTCTCAAATGTGATTCGGTTATTTCCAGAAAGTTGTTCCTATTCCATGAATGATCAGCAAACATTTTGGAAGTTCAACCACGTTTCCAGAAACGTTGACGATTTTTTGGACTATTCAAAGGACATCTCTGAAGTTCCATCGCTTCTCTTCTCAAAAGAGAGCGAGCAAACTTCATGATTATCTTGAAACTTTCAATAAGTTTATTCAACTTCCGAGAAGCTTAATCAACTTCTGTTAAGTTCATTATATTTCCACCCAATTTTCATAGGTATTCCGAAGTTCATAGTAATACATAAAATATTTTTTCAAGATTGCGTTCAGTTTCTAGTTTCAGTTTCTAAGTTCTGATTAATTCATGTAACTGAAAGAAGTGCATTGGAATGTCTAAATGCTGTTGAATATCCAATTCAATAATATAATATTTAAAAACGATTCCTGGATAAATCATATATTTCTCGAACTTTTCCTCCGGGAAATATGAATTGAATCTATCTTCAACACCTCATCGGTTTCCACCAGAAATATTTTCAAAACTGCCATAGTAAACTGTGTCCTCTCCTGCACTATCCCCCAGAAGATAAGCCAGAATATTCTGATCCCTAGTAAACCTGCCAAAAGTTAACTAAAAATGAGAAGAAAAATTAGTATTTTCCATTGAATTCCAACTACCTTTGCTTATCTTGACAGATACGCGTATTTCTTCTACAATGTGCAGACTTCTTCAGTGTCTCCTACTAATAACTCGACTAGCGACTGAAGCCATTCCCCACCTCAAGATTGTCTCCGGTTTTGAGCCAATCAAATGCATTGTTCAAAACAGTGTTTTAATTCAAAACTTCAGTGTGAATTACAACCTGCAAAGAGGCAAATATATGTCACGATGAGCTAAGTCAAATAAATCGACCGATGAACAACTCGAAAAAATGTCAAAAAAAAACAACCAACGGCCCAATATGTGATCCACGCACTGAAGGCGCACAGGACGTATGAGTGAGCTAATAAAGCACTCGATTACAACCGATTAGTAAAGTATGTTGAAGAGAATGATCCATGTTGGGTCAATGATATAACAAGTCAAGTCAGGTACTTATTTAGGTCTATGTGTCTGAGAAAAAATTGCCTATTTTTTAATAATCTATTATGAAAAATACATTTTGTTGTGTACATCACGACAAGCAATCAAAAAGGTCTCCCGACACGAATGCCACATACATGGTAAAGTGTCGTTAATAAATAGTAATAATAATAATAATCAAAAAGGGCCAAAACATGGCAAAAACATTACTTTCGGTAATCGAATTCGCAATAACTTGAGAACGGCTAGACTTACGAAAAAAGTTTTGAAGTTTTTAGTTTCAATGTATTTTTTCTTAAAGAATACTTCATTACCTACAACTTGTTCTAAGACGACATTTTGATCAGATGAGTCGTTTGCGAAAATTATTTTATTTTCAAAATGAAATCCAAATACGGGCGTTATAGAAAATTAATCCAGGATAATTTTGGATTTTAATATGAAAAACGTAGTTTTGCGTAGAAACCAACATATGGACAAAATTTCATTCAGATCGGAGAGGGTAGGGCCCAACCGGTTTGCTATCCTAGCTGGAAATGCTCTATACTGAGCGAGACCGGTACCGTTATTGACAACATTGATGATCCTTAAGAATACATTCAAAGAGAAATGTAATAAGCTTATCCAAAGTCCCATTCATCTGGCTGGTTCTCGAAAAAATCAGAGTTGTAGCTTCCATATACGACTATATAGGTCATCTGAGGTTCAGCTCGAAAGAGAGATAAAAATCTGACTTGCAACCTTAGCCTACTACTGCTGTAGCAAATCACATAAGCTTACCTTCTGGTAGATCCTGTTTATTGGCAAATATCAGTATGATGGCGTCCCGCATCTCCCGGTCGTTGATTATCCTGTGCAGTTCTTGCCGCGCTTCGTCTATTCGATCCCGATCCGCACAGTCTACTACGAATATGAGTCCTTGTGTGCCTAAAATGAACAACAAGTTAGTTACGAGGACACAGTATAATGGTGCTGTTGTCAGACGACAACAGGTCGGTCGGTGCCAATCCTTACCTGTGTAGTAGTGCCTCCACAATGGTCTAATTTTATCCTGCCCGCCAACGTCCCACACGTTGAATTTGACATTCTTATACGTTACGGTTTCGACGTTGAAGCCGACGGTTGGAATTGTCGTTACCGATTGACCTAATTTTAACTTATATAAAATAGCTGCGAAAGAAAGCGGATAGTTGGATATTAACTCGTGTTTGTAGGGAAAATGCAGCGATACTCACTAGTTTTACCAGCGGCATCCAGACCGAGCATCAATATTCTCATCTCCTTGTTGCCGAAGATTTTGGATAGTAATTTGCCCATTGTTGACCGATTGCACTTTGTACCCCTTTAACAGGGGCTGCTGAAAGAAAGCAGAAAAGAAAGTTCCATTAGACTTGTGTTCCGTTCAGTGTATACCGAAGTGATGGATGAGGATGGTTCAAAATTGGCAACACAGATGATCCCTGCTTAGTCGGAACTCGTTGTCATATAAACTGTTTATATTAAGCGATAACGATTGCTAAATGTTTCTCACTGACAGTAACAAATTCCTACATTCCAAGATCGCCACTCAAACCGAACATCGGTATCACATATCTCGAATTCCTCCACAGCCACCGTCCTAAGCGAATAACGATAAGTTACAAACGATTATTGATCGGATTTTAATTGCACTGTATCTGCTGGCCAAGACGAACGAATTCAAGGGCCGGTCGACTCCTATCTACAATAGCATGGCCAGCAACTGGGGCAAACTTTGCTCGCGCACGGTTGATGATAACAATCCAAAGGAGAATGAATTATTCATTGTCCGGGGGTGCTTTTTCTATCCGAACACCTTGCAAGCTTGTGTCGGTCCCTAGCCAAACACCAACAACGATGACCGGTCCGGTTATCAGTTTGCGAGTTTATTGATACTATTCAATTGTGTTTTTCTTTTTTGTTCATTCACAATGACGATGACGATGATGATGACGATGGTGCTGGCAAACGACTCGAACGGAGTCAGTGATAAGGCCGGCAAAAAATATTTAATGGACCGAGTTCCAATCGACAGGTTTGTATACATTTTCCATCTTCCTGTCCCGGTCAAGTTAGAGACAGATAGGGCGGTTGTCGATGAAGTTACATGTGTGTTCACATGAGAATACACTATCGTATTTAGAATTATAATAGTGATACTTTGGTGGTAGATAACACGTTAGAGGAAGCTGATTTGCATCAAAACTGTCAAGCTTATCGTATTTCATTTTGCGAAAAGCAAAGAATTATGACTTCCAAGTTTTCACACATAAATAATCGTACCAATAAAAATTTAGGGTATAATGGTTATTGATTACTTTGCATTGCAAAGATTGTATGCATCGCGACCAATCCGTTTATTTTTGCCGAAACGTAAATGGAATCATTCCTGCCCTTCTCTCACGCCCACTATACATCATAGTAATGTTAGTTGAGCTGTTTGAAATGAACTTTACACCATTTTGGGGCGCGAATAATTTTGAGCCAACAATAGTGGCACAAAATAGCTTGTTAGTGGAATTATTAGTTCAGCTACCGTGTTGTTTCCATGCTCAACGACAATCTACCTAACTTCTCACAACGAAATTTGCCTTATCTTGCTGAATCCAGCAGCGAAACAAAAAAAAAAGAACAATAAACCTCGAAGTGTATTTTGCTTTCAGTTGACTCGCTAACCAACCGTTGTCATGTAACCACGAAATTTAAGTGTCTTCCTAAGGCCATCCGGTACCTCGGTGAATTTCAACCATTTCGTCAAAAATCTCGGAAGTTGACTTGGCTGCCCCATCTACACCCATTAGTCATCTTAGTTCTATTTTGGAGACGGTAATTGGTCCCACCAAAATAGGACTTTCAACTCTCGGAGGCTCACCCTCGCACGGTCGGTCACTGTAATATGATTAAGGACGGAGATATTTATTTATTTATCACATTCAACAAACACAAAACCGGCACACTGGCACAGCAGACGTATGAGTTTGAGCGCAAATAACTCAGCGTAAATTTGATTATTTTTCTTGATTGACATAACAAAGCAAGAAATGAAGCGAAACGACGGTCTCTCCCTCTCTATCTCTTTCACCCGCACATAGGCACCATAATGGAATGGCATAAGAAAGACTGGCAGAACATCGACATGACATTTGGTCGGCTGTGATGGCGTTTGGTCGATTTGGATCTCTGTATGTTAGTACTTGTGGTGTTGTTTCTGTAATTATGGAGATGGTCGAAGACGGTGGGAAAGAGTCGGGTTACCAGATTATTTCCTAAAAAGTTTAGTAAGTTTTCAGATCGGTTGAATCTTGAGCAGAAAACAAAAAATCCTTCAAAATTAAAACTTAAACAATCTAAATCATAATCTCTAATGATGGAAATGCTGCCACTCAAGTAGACTTAGTTGAATTAATTTGCCAATAGCTAAATAGGTGTAAAAAAATAGTGCATGATAAACTTGAAGCATTTGGTACCATCTACAGGGTGCGACAGAAAAAATTGCAAAAATTTGTGGTATTTTTTTCAAATCCCATTTCAATTACTTTAAGCAATAATATCAACATTTTCGAATTCAGTTATCTTTATTAAGTCCTTGCAAAAAAATTTACTAGAAGTTTCCTCCATTTTTATCAATGACATCTTCAAGACGTCATCCTCCGACATCGACTGTCGACTGCGCGTTATGACAGACTTCAGAATCACTAAGTAGGTGTTTTGCAGGCTTGTGTTTTAACATACCCCCAAATCGAATAATCCAGCGTGTTAAGGTCCGGACTGCCAGGGGCCACACCTCTTTCGACCAAAACTATATGTTTTCCATCAGCCAGCGTTGGATCCGATTTGGCGTGTGACATGGTGCTCCATTCTGTTATAGGACAACGTTTTGATCCCTAGAGAAGTTGGCCTTCGCCCAGGGAAACACTGGTTCTTCAAAATACCGATATACACTTCGGTATTGATTTTAACACCAGCATCGATGATTTGGTTTGGAACATATACTTCACTTTCCCCGGAACATCCTCCTTCAATGCTTCGACGCTGAACAGGTTTTCGTCTGAGAACAGGATTGTCATTTTTTTTTCTTCTTCAACAAAGAGAGCAATCTATTTGAACGAGTCACTTGTAGTTTTTTTAACCCGCTCCGCAATCAAGTGGCAACAAAATGGCACCCTTTGGAAGATACGTGCAAGTCTATTTTGATGATTCTTTAGAATCGGTTTGTTGGCTTCCTTGGCGAGTTTCCTGATGGCACGTACAGGGTTGCGAGTGAACTTTCCACGGACCGGTCTGATCACGTTTAGCAAGGCTGGTAGCGGATTGATGGATAAGTAAAAGTGAGTGAATAAAATAATAAAAATAGTGATCAACTAGTGACCAAATAGTAACTAAAAAGTGAAACCAAAATTTCGGTCTTTTATACATTTTTTGTATAGATACAGTAAAAATGAGCTAAATTAACACCCCCGTTTGCAAAAATGGGTAAACTGCGGCACAGTGTCACTTTTGGATTCTATTGTAAAGAAGTCTTTAAAAAACGGCTTAAAGGGTGATCGGTCAAAATTTGGTCAAGGGAAAACGCGTGTTAATCGGTGAAATCGTTTATTTAAAAACTCAAATTAAATTTCTTTTTCAAGTTCAATTAGTATAAAATTCAGGAAAAATATTCAGTTAGGCTTCCGCTTTTCCAAATCCGAATTGCCGGGCCTTACGCTTGACCCCTGCCATCAGATTTTGTACAGCCACCTTGTCCACCTTCTTCGCCGCAGAAAGCCAGTTTGCCTTGAACTGCTGCTCGTCCTTAGCAGTTTTTTTGGTCTTCTTTAGGTTCCGCTTGAAAATAGCCCAGTATTTCTCAATTGGGCGGAGCTCTGGCGTGTTGGGAGGGTTCTTGTCCTTGGGAACCACCTGCACGTTGTTGGCGGCGTACCACTCCATGGCCTTTTTACCGTAATGGCAAGATGCCAAATCCGGCCAAAACAGTACGGAACAACCGTGTTTCTTCAGGAAAGGCAGCAGACGTTTATTCAAACACTCTTTCACGTAAATTTCTTGGTTGACAGTCCCGGAAGCTATGAAAATGCTGCTTTTCAAGCCACAGGTACAGATGGTCTTGCCAAACCAGATATTTCTTTGCGAACTTAGACAGTTTCGTGTGCTTGAAAATATCTGCTACCTTTTCCCCTTCCTTTTGCCGTATAAAACTCCTGTCCCGGAAGCTGCTTGTAGTCGGCTTTGACGTAGGTTTCGTCGTCCATTACCACGCAGTCAAACTTCGTCAGCATCGTCGTGTACAGCCTCCGGATCGCGCTTTGGCCGTCGTATTTTGTTTATCATCGCGATTTGGAGTCACTTCACCTTCTTTGTAAGTCGATAGTCCGGCTCGTTTTTTGGCTCGATGCACGGTTGTAGACGATACACCCAGCTGTATTTGCGGTATCTCGGAGAGATAGGTTAGGGTTTCGCTTGAAACCACCGGCAACTCTCTTTGTCGTCTCAGCGGCTTCCGGTTTTCGATTTCCCCCGATCCAGACTTCCTGGCTGTCGACAAACGTTCCCCAAACACTTTAATTACATGTAACGGTTGATTTGGCAACTTTTAGCGATTTTGCCAACTTTGCGTGCGAGTAGCTCGGATTTTCGCGATGCGCGAGCAAAATTTTGATACGCTGCTCTTCTTGCTTGGACGGCATTTTGACAACTGAAGAGTGAATTCCAAAATCAAAATAGGAGCAACATTCTACACACACACACCTTCAAAATGAGGGGTGTTCAGGTTTTTTAAATGCAAAATTGAAAGAAATACGTCAAGTTGATATTGCCCAAATTTAGACCGTATCGCCCTTTATGTTAGTACTTGTGGTGTTGTTTCTGTAATTATGGAGATGGTCGAAGGCGGCGGGAGAAACTCAGGTTACCAGATTATTTCCATAAACTTATTAAACCTATCTGATGAATGAATTTCTGTCTGTCTGTCTGTCTGTCTGTCTGAATAGATAGACTCGGAGACTCCTGACCCGATCGGCGTGAAAATGTGCATGCAGGTGTTTTTGGGGACGGGAAAGGTTCTTATGGCTCCCAAATAATTAAGCAAATGGAACCAATTTTTTTTATTGCAAAAAAATGTTTCTATGGTGATTTGAGACCCTTCCTCTCTTTGGAAGAGGGGGACTCTCATACAAATGAATTGCAAATTTCTGCATAGCTCGAGAAAAAATCAAGCAAATTGAACCAAATTAAGCAGAAGGAGGTTTATGAACATACAAAATGTTTCTAAGGTGACTTGAGACCCCTCCCTTTCTAAAAAGGGAGGCTTCCATATAAATACAACACATGTTTCTGATTAACTCGAACTTATAAAGCAAATGGAATCAAATTCTGCATGTGTAGGTTTTTGAAGGAGAGAAATGTTGTTCGAGACCCCTCCCGTCCTCGACAAAGGGAGGCTCCCATGTAAACGAAAAACAAATTTCGGCATAACTCGAGAACTAATCAAGCAAATGGAACCAAATTTGCCATGGGCAAGTTTTTGAAGGCAAAAACTGTTTTTATGGTTATTCGAGACTCTCCGTTTCTCTGGAAAGGGGCCCATACAATTAAAACACAAATTTCAACCAAACATGAGAATTATCCCTACTACTAGTTAAATTTGTAAGTAGGGTTTTTTGGGTTCGGGAAGAGGTCTTAAAATAGTTCGAGATCCCTCCACCCTTTGATAGGGGGGCTTCCATACAAATGAAACACAAATTTAAGCATAATTCGAGAATTAATCAATCAAATGGAACCAAATTTGACATGTGAAGGTTTTTGGAGGTAAGAAATGTTTCTATGGTGATTTGAGACCCCTCTTCTATCAGAAAGAGATGGCTCTCATACAAATAAAACAGATCGTTTTTGTTTAACTCGAGAACTAATCAAACAAATGGAACCAAATTTGGCATGGGCGAGTTTTTGAAGGCGAGAAATGTTGTAATGGTGGTTCGAGACCCCTCTTATTTCTAGAAAGCGGGGCTCCCATACAAATGAAACACAATTTTCAACCAAACCTGATAACTAGCCCAACTACTATCAAATTTGTATGCAGACTTTTTTGGGACCGGGAAAGGATCTCATGATAATTCGAGATTCCTCCCATCTCTGGAAGAGGAAGCTCTCATACAAATCAAACACAAATTTTTGCATAATTCCATAATTAATCAAACAAATTTAACCAAATTTGGAACGTGGAGGTTTTCGGAGACAAGAATTCTTTCTATGGTGGTTCGAGACACCTTCCCTATCAGGAATTGATGGCCCTCATACAAATGAAACAGAATTTTGTTCTGCATAACTGGAGAACTAATCAAGCTAATGGAACCAAATTTGGCATGTGAAGGTTTTAGAAGGCAGGAAGTGTTTCGCCGATTGTTTGAAACCCTTCTCCTTTTTGGAAGGGGGGGAGGGGGTTCTCATACAAATGAAACACAAATTTAAACCAAACATGACAATTATCACTACTGTTATAAAAATGTCTGTGTAGGGGTTGTTGGCGATGGACAAGATTCTCATGATGGATCGAGACTCCTCCCCCGCCTGAAAGGGGGGGGGGGGTCCCATACAAGTAAAACAAAAATTACTGCATAATTCGAGAACTAATCAAGAACATGGATCCAAGTTTAGCATGTGGGGGTTTTTGGAGGCAGAATTTTTTTTTCTTAAGTGGCTCGAGACTCTTGTCTGAGAGGGGGGGGCTCTTTCAAACAAAAGCAACAGCAACGTGAACCAAACATGAGAATTATTCAGGCAACTAAAATACAAAACTTATTTCTCGGGTAGGCGGCATGTTCAGATAGAAGTTTAAACCCCTTCTTAGTCAAGAATGGGGGATGCTTGAGTTACTGTCATTGCTACGTTATGCACAAGAAGTTAATCTAAGGTTATGCAAGAGGAATTTATGTTCAAAATGACAGGATATGGCGTAGTTGGAAGATATATGTTTTGATTATGGAATGTTTCTACACTGAAAGGAAAACCGGTAGAAACTACCGATCCAAGGGTTAAATCAAAAACACAAATTCATTCCGAAGAAAAATTATAAACGCGCCAGTTATATTAAATTTTCATTCATTCAGGCTCCGGGTTCAGCTAGTCTTCAGTAAAATATGGAAAAATTCCTTCAAAATTGAGACTTTTAAACGGTCTACATCATAATTTCTAATGATAGAAATGAATCATCTGTCAGATGCTTTCTTAAGGCTCTTCTTAAGTGTTCTAACTTCAAAAAGAATATTATCAGTTCTCCATGACAGGCTTGCTGCCACTCACGTTGACTTAGTTAAATTAATTTGCCAATAGCACGTTTCAGAAACTAAAAAGGTGTAAAAAAATAGTGAATGACAAACTTGCAGCATTTGGTACCATCTACAGGGTGTGGCAGAAATTTCGGCATTTTTTTCAAATCCCATTTCAACTACTTTAAGCAATAATATAAACATTTTCGAATTCGGTTATCTCTATTAGGTCCTTGCAAACAAATTTACTCGATGTTCCCTCCATTTCGGCACAATGATTCCATTCCATACAAAAGTGATGTTATTTTGGGCCGCTGATTTCAAATATGCTATTATAATTGTCGTATTAGACCACACTACCGAAATATGGCCACTTTATGATCCATGGAATATCCGGAATGGTAAATTCATTAGTCTCGCGTTGAAGCACAGGATTCTTTTCAAAACCATTTGTACATACAATGTAAGGAGTAAGGCGATCTGAAGAACAATTTAAGGCTATGAGCGCCCATTTATGGTCTTTCGGAAGATCCGAAACATACGAAAAAATTTATAATTCAACAATTCCATACCAAAAATATGAATATGATCATATAAATTCGCAATATTTCGTAAATTTGTTCATTTTCGGAAAATTTATGACTTGAATGGGCTGACCCATTTTGAGATAGGGTGGTCCAAAGAACGAAATCCTTGAAAATATGTATTTTCAGAGAATTTTAACTTCTGACCGACTGGACCGATTTTCTTATTTTTATGATCCTTCAGCAGATGCTACATACTTTCATGTTTCCAGTACCATACACTTCTGGTTAGTTAAACATCAAGAACTCTTAAGGTGCTGCCACACGGCGCTTGAAATCTTTGTTATAGTTCACTTTAATATAACCGTTTTAGATATCTGTGTCATAATCCTATGAGTTTCGAGCAACGGTTTTGCAAAAATATGAGCTATGAAGTAATAGTAGCTATGCAGTCTATATCTTTGACACAGCACTATCACATAGATTTTTCCGTTGTGCACACGATTGGATTTCTTTTAAGTTCCTTGTATCCAGTTGTATGCGGTAGCTAGGGACAGAGAAAGCAAAAAAATCGGAGTTACTGCGTACATCAAAGTTTAGGGAAGTTCATCAGACAACTTCGGGGAAGTTCTTCAGAGAACTTCAGAAAAGTCCTACAGAGAACTTCAGGGAAGTTCTTTAGGAACTTCAGAGAAGTTCTTTAGAGAAATTCAGGCGAAGTTCTTTACAGAAATTCAGGGAATTCGGAGAAGTTCAGGGAGATTCTTCAAATAGAGTCAGGGAAATTTTCCAGAAAAATTCAGATAAGTTCTTCAAGAAAGTTCAGCGAAGCTCTTCAGAGAAGTTCAGGGAAGCTCTTCAGAGAACTTCAGAAAAACAACTTCATAGAAGTTGTTCAGACGAACTTCAGGGCAGTTTTTGAAAGGAATATCAGGAAATTTCTTCAGAGAAAAAAAAACTCTAGGCGGGGCCTTTGAGCGAAGAAGACGCCTTTTTTGTCACAGTTAAAATTTTAGGAAAATTGAAAAATAATCGTGTTTTCGATCGAAATTCACATTAAAAATGTGCCAAAGTGCTCCCCAACGGGTTTTGCTCACTGATGTTGAAGAAATCTATGCATTTCCGATCGATTTTCAGAGGAACTTCTATCTCCGAAAATAGTGCTTTTCCCCTCCGTCGTGCGTAAATTGATGAGGAAGAATCGAAAAAAGTTGACATCTAGGATCACGGTTCTCGGAGGCAGTGAAATGAAGTGCAATTTTTACGATGAAAAACGGCAAAAGTTTGGTTAAAAAGATTGAAAGTATAAAGTTACGCTAGTTCGGAGTCGATTGGGGATATTTTTCAGTCCAGTCGCAACGTAATAGCATTGGGTAAAGTGAATTGTAAAAAGTGTTCATTGTTGGATCTGCTGTCTGGTCGTTCAAAACGAACGGCATGAATGGCTGCTGCTGCTTGCATCGAACATGAACGTTTGAGGAAGAATATAGATGACGTAAAATCTGAGCAGAAATAAATTGCCAATACCTAGAACTAGATTTTGGAGGAAAGTACCAAAACCGAGCCAAAGTGAATTTTGATTCGTTTTGCAGGCTTAGTTTGTAGATTAATCAGTGCAAGAAGAGTGTATTAGACACAGATATCATGTTACTACCGGAAGGTTTCCGACACGTCGGCGACGGCTGAATTGATGTGGATGAGTGCCGACGGCAGATGCTGCGGGTCCAGCTGAACTTAGCCATCTAGGATATCGAGGAGAGCTGGTTTGCAAAGCAACAAATAATTTATTTCTACCATATTTTGAAGATATGGATAGATTTTCCCTTTTTTATTTTATTTTATTTTGTCTATTTTGTTTTGTTTTGTTTTTCGTCATGCTTGTCTCTTTTCAGTCACATTGGAGCGGTCCATTGCTTTTGGCGGATAGTGCTACATACTTTCGTATCGTTAACCAAAACGAACCCTACTGCTAACCTTTCTCCAACTATCCAAAATCCCAGTGATTTCTCGTGGAAGTACAAAATGCAGAGGATTTCTCGGCTTCCTTCAAAGCGAGTATCATGTCAATACGTTCTTTCCCATTCCCTACTTGACCAGCATTCGGGCACGGCCGGCACCGGTAATGCTTTATAATGGGTCACCAGTTTTTACACATTGACGATGTATGGTTAGTCCCAAACATCATCTGTTGGTTCTTTGTGCAAATACAGCTGATCTGGCAGTAACGAAATTGCATCCGTGGGCGGTCAATTATGCCCATGCTCATGCTTAGAACATGTCATAAGGCTTTATAATGTTTGTTGACTTTTAAGAATATTAATTGAATATGTTTGAATACTTATTGTAACTTTGTATTGCCAAATAATTGATGTTACAACTGTAAATCTTAAGTTCTGAATGCTCGGACAGTTTGCATGACCTCGAGGATCAGAAAGTTATAAAATATTGACTGTTGACTTTCCAAACGATTTATTGAATATGCTTGAATACATATAGTCACTTTATATTGCCCAAAAGACAACTGTTACAACTGTAGATGTTTTGAACTTAAGGAAAGTTTGGATGACCTAGAATATCCCAAGATTGTCGCATTATGTCTGTTGACCTTCTACACTATTCAATGAATATTGTTAAATACATATTGTTCCTTTTCATACTCCAAAACATACTGTTACAACTGTAGATAGTATATTGTGAACTCAAGAACAGTTTGAATGACCCCGATCCCAATTTATCTCGTAATTTTTGTTTGCATTCTAAAATATTCCCTAATTTTTAGACCATAGTACTGTGGTAAGTGATACGATCAATGAAAGTGTAGTAGACTGAAATCTGGAAAATGTGAGCTGTTTAGTGGAATACCTGTAACTAGATAATGAGAAGAAAGAGTCGAGTATTTGTACACTGAAGAAGTCGGCACATTGTAGACGAAATAAACGTTTCTGACAAGATAAGCAATAAAGGTAGTTGGAATTAAATGGAAATTACTAATCATTTTTTTCTAATCGCAGTAGACTGGTTTTATTTTAAATCTAGCGGTTATAGAAAGAGGCAAGTGACAAATGGCAAGAAAGGGGACGAGCCTGGGCTTGAACTCCCGACCATCTGCTCAGTAAGCAGAACTCTTTGCTTCTGAGCTACCCAGCCACGTCAGAATACGTAGCGTTACTTTGTATAGCCCAAAAAGCTATACTTACTAATGCAGATCTTAAGTTCTGAACTCAAGGACAGTTTTGATGAGCTAGAACATCACAAACTTATCAAATAATGACCTTCCAAAAGGTTGATTCAATATTTTTGAATACATATCATAATCTTATATAACCCTAAAAGCCACTGTTACAACTGTAGATCTGAAGTTTTGAACCAAAGTGCATTTTGGAAAACCTAGAACATCCGAGAAACATACAAAAATATTTAACGTTTAAAACGAAAAATGTTATGATACGCAAGCACATGTACTGAATTCTAAAACAACGCTTTATACTATTAATAAGTAATTTATTTTTTATTCCTGAACTTCTTCGTGTTTCATACTTACCAGACAGAAAAATTGATGTGGAACAAATTTGAAAATCTTTCGAGAAATGACTGAGATATTAACGCTCAAAACCTGATCAGTTTTCGTGACGGTCGCAATGCGTAATGCGATGATTTTTTTTAAATTGTACCCCAGTATCGAAAACAAAGACGTTGTCCTACGTCAAATAATCAGCAAATAAATAACTATCCTCATATGACGAGCCATCAGTGCTATTATATAGATACATTATTCATGGGAATTTTTAGCATGTCTGTTTCTCTTAAAAAAAGATCTTGGATTTGTCTTTATATTATTTTCCACATGTTTGTTGTGCTCTGTATATGCATTTTACATTTCTATGTTCAGTTGATTGCATATTGCAAGGCATGAGATATGATACGATTGAGAATTTTGAGTCATTTCGTTTGTTTTTTCCAATTGTCTTTTCAGTATCTTGTTAGTCTGTGTTATGTTTGCTAGTTTAATACGGGGTTTAGTCATTTCTTCAGTCTTTCGTAGTTCAGTCCGTAAAGTGTGTCATTTAAATTAAGAAGCTATTGTATTGATCCTTGTGTTTTAGACTGAAAACTCCTTTTGAAGCCTAAAACTCCAAGCGATAACTATAATTTAGAAGAAATTCGGTTTCCAAGCGAATGCTTAACTCTTTTTGAAGCCTTTCACCAGCCGTGCAAGGATCATGTCGTCCATAGAGACGCTGTTGTAGCTGCCTCAATAGGTTTTACATTTTCAAGTTTGCTTTTCCTTTCTCTCTGTAACGTTCATGTTCACTGTTTTGTATGGTGTCATTTCTTCTTTTTGTCTTTGTGTTATTTAGTTTGTCAGTGTCACGTTTACGAGTTTAATATGGCGTTTTTCGTATCTTCGTAATTTCATCATCTTTTGTTTAGTTCATTGAAGAGGTCCTCTGTGAGTCTTATGATACAGTTTTCTTGGATCAAAATTTGTTGTCATGATGTCGTTAAGATTTTCGAATTCTATCAGTTGTAGTTATGTCTGATGTTACAAAAGAACATTTTGTAACTTCTTAAGTCTTTTATAATTAAGTTAATTGATGTTTAGTTCCTTATGTGCTTTAAAAATCATCGATGCTTCGTCTTACCTCGTTTAATGTACCTATCACTCTGACGGCCTTAGTCATTTCTTTTCTGCGTCATTCAATTATATTCTATAATCATTGTAGACAAGTTTACGTTTACTTGTCAGTCTATTGCCTGCTTTTCAATTTTTCTAATCCTAATCTCTAAGACGTTTATTCGCATCAAAGTTTTACATGCATGCGAGCCTAACAATAATTATTCGATTCGTGATCAGCTATAAAAATCAATGTTCGGTAGCAAGGTAAAGCTGCATCAGGCTTATTACCTATATATTCTAATCTAATCTAATCTAATCTAACACAAACGCAGCCAGTACGAGAAAGCATCCTGGAAATAATTGGGTTAGATAACGCCCAATTATTTTTTTTGTCAATATTGATGCTTGCAGCATATCAAAGACATGATACAAGCGTCAAAGCGGCCAGGCCTACTGCGTTGCATTTACCGCAAAAGATGATTCTGTAAAATGAGTTGGATTCAAATGAGTAGATTTGAACCACAACGCGTTTTGTGAATCTACAGGGGAGGAAGGATGCGTGGACATACCGTACCATACGCTCCGAGGTAAGAATAATAAAATACAATTCAAATAAATAATGAAAAAAAAAAATGGAAAACCTATAGAACAGTATATAAAACATAGAGGAGGGATATTACAATGTAAAATAATAATAATTACACATGTCTGCAGACTGCTGTCCTGCTGCATTTGTAGAAGGATATACGTATCTATTATGAACCTAAAAGCTTATGCGTCATAGCCACAAGAAAAAAAAAAATCACGAAGCTTGGAAACTCCATCGATGACCTGAAATCAGTTATAAGGAATCGCGTATCTGAAATGTCGATGTGGTGTTCCTTTTCTTTGCACTGCTATACTGATTTGTAGTGGATTTCATAGATTTAAATGATGACATCCACTGGTTGGTCACTGATCTAATCTAATCTAATTCAATATAAACGTAGCATAATTGAACAGCATTTATTTATATAAAAATATCATCCGCTGATCCAAATTATTAGGAAAATACCTCAGGCTACAATGCAATAAAACACCTATATAACTTGGTATCACCGTCTTTGCAGTCTTGACGAAGATTATTAGTATTATTGTTCCAATTTTCAAAATGAAAACATCGACGATATGCAATTAATAAAAAGGTACAGCTATACACCGTCTATACAGCTCAACCAGTAGGCGATGAATGTATACTAAAATGCTACCATGCTAAAAATGAGACAGAAAAAAAACCGCCACGAGCACCAGACGATGACTACAATTGATGCTGGTACCTGAACCTAAACATGAGTATTTAAATATGTTAAACGAAAACACACTTACATGTATATAAAAGTTGAGACTCCGGAGAATTCAATATGATTACTAATAATATACTATGACAATGATGGAAATAATACGATGTTATAATGAAATAATAAAGAATATGCATTCTTTTCTCAACTATAAAACATATATGTACAAAATAAAACCGATATCCACTGGTTTGTCACTGAAATGAAAAATCAGATATACTTCAACATCCCTAAGGTCCTGGAATGGCCGAAGAACAAAATAGAGCACTACAACCATCATAGACAAAACCTCAATCAAAATACGCTTGATATTCCCTTCTGAAGCTGTGTTGCTCTTTAAAGCCCTTCCCTACACTCCTCTAGTCACATTCCACGGACCGTAGACTAAGCAATCGAAGATCCCGGCCCGATGACTCCTGAAACAAACGGCCTCTCCAATCACGAAACTACTTAACAAATTTATTTAAATGCAATCCCATAATGCCTGCAGTCGCATGCCAGTCCTCTACAAAAACAGCAACTGGAATTCAGAAGTGCAATCCACATGTTCATGCTGAAACACCCAAAAACCAATTGAGCCCTTAAATTATCACATCAAAACGGTTTCGGAACGTAATGATGACTCCAAGGCGCACCGAAACCACCAATCAAATGAGAACGGAAGACCCACAACATGACACAAAATTCGCTACGGAAACTTAAACTATTCTGGTATCAAAAATATTAGAAGTACTTAGCTTAATTCCATCTGATCCCGTATCCGATCCACCAGCTAAAGAATGCACTACCAGGACCGCTGCTCTACCCGCGATGCTTTTTCTTGTTTTATTTAAAACAATACGAAATGGAATTGCCCGACTTCTGTTTCTAGCAGGTTTCCACAAATAGAGAGCGTTAAGAAAACAAATTCACTATACACTTTGTTAAATCTTATATAAAATTAAAAATAAAATAAGACAAAATGACAAGACTAAAATTTTCACGTCTTGCTTCCAGCACCGCTTACTACGATCTCGCATCAGGCTTATTACCTATATATTATTATTAAACTATCGAGAATGAAGCCGTCATAGGATTATTTATATACCATTGTTATAATGTGTGGTATTTTTAATTTGACTCTTTGAAATGAGAAATAGCAAAATAAGAATGGCCCCACGTTCTACGTAAATAAAATTCCAACTCAGTGAATCCAAAAGTCGATTCTCTACAAACGTCGATAATCTTGAACACATTGTATTGATAGACATACCTGGCTAAACATTTTGAATGTGTACCGGTATTTTACAAAGCTACGAATATTTGTTTATGATGGCAACCCTATCACGAATGAAGCAAAGATCGGTTTAATTCACTACAAGCAGGAACGAACACGTAAGAATGTCTGTGAAATGATCACTCGGCCACACTGACTCCAACCGGATGAATGTCTACATTTCATTTGGCACTCAGCGACGGAGTAAGATGATTCTCCAATTTTCATGAGAATCCGGCTGATCGATTCTGTTGCAGGGAAAACAACATTGTTTTTGTTTGCCATCATTATAACCTGCCATAATATACATACTGGCTCAATCTACAGCGTGATTTACGACCAGCGTAAAAATCTTCACCGCATGCCTTTAGTTACGCACCGCACTATTGGACGGGTACGAAAACACAACATACAGCAACAAGCCGTTATCTAATGACGTAATGAGTACACGCGTCGCTGATACTTGAATGAAGAGAGAAACATTTATGGCAAACCGGCCAGCCAGCCAACTCTGTAGTCAGTAGCCGCAATTGAAGCTGTCGGCAACCCGAGCAAAATAGGAGAGCAAATTGAAATTAAACTTCAAACGAAACCTCTAAGTATAAACAAGTCCCGAATAAGGTAGAATGTGTTGTAAAAAACCTATAATCTTATACAGTAAAGCCTAAAGTTAAGTTGCTTTCAGTTAAGAATCTTACGAAATGAAACTCTTTAAGGCATATTTTGCGGGTGGTTTGATATCATTTGTTAACCGTCTTTGCTCGGGGAGATGCTAAACTTTTGATATAAACCACTGCGCGGTCGCGGGTGCTCAAACCTACTCGGTGCTGCATGTAATCACGTGCATTCGACTACATAATGATCATAAGTAGGCTTTTCAGATTTAAAGCAAAACCGACGCCTGCAAAATGATCGCATAAATCAAGCAGTTCTTGTCGCTTACAAGTACCCAAAGCATGTAAATTTGAACAACGATAAACCACTTCCAAGATATGCTCTCGAAAACGGAAATACTCGAGTCGAAGCATTCCTCCACCATAGCCGTTTGCTTGTACACTGCGATGGAAAGAATTATGTGCGAAATATGCACTACTGATAAGAGCATTTGCTTGAAGATCTCGAACTTTGCGCTCCAACCTAGATTCGTTGAAATCAAACATTTCGGTAGCTTCGTGGTTATCAGTAGCATTGAGAATAGTAGCACCAGGTTCAAGGTTCTATAAATAAAACTACGGCTTATCATGCTACCTGTTAAGGCACTGAACATGACAATGTATTTGATACCGAACTACACATCACTTTTCCAGACACCTACAACCACATTCAAGTACAGACGAGATTGACACTGCTGCAGGTGCTGTTTTATTCATCGTAATCGATAAATTATTTCGGGGTGGTTGCCATCGGAATTGGTTTGCGTGCTTTTCGATTGGTAAACGCTGTGCATGGGAAACCGAATAAGTGTACATGTTACAAATTTGTTTGATTGACAACATTGGCTTGCGGTGGTTGTACTGGGGGCGCATTCTACATACACTAGGATTGAGATCTATTTGTAGGCATAACGAATTTAACCTTCATTTATCGAACTGATGTGAATCAAAATATATTACATTAAACTAAGCGTAGTTTTTGTTGTTGCATGAAGCACGTAATAAATTATAATGTTTGAAAATTGGAAATATCCTCCTTATCAAAATATATTGATTTCTAGGATTTACGACATTTGGTCGATTGTAATTTAAACGAGTGGACATTTGGTCGAAATCAGTAGATGGGTTAGATTGCATCGTAACTTTAACGATTCGTAAGACGTTTTAAGTCGATTTTGTTGTAACAGATTAAATCGCATACTTGAATCAACTCGTTAATGGAAAACATAAATTTGCACGTACAAGCCATATTCTGCACTCTGTATGTTTTGTTTGTTTGAATATAATTTTATATATCAAGGCAACAATTTCCAATATACGTGCCTTTCAGTTGTCTGGAGTGTGCTATTATTGGAGATTACTGCTATGATATAATTATATCAGGGTGTAGGCTCAATGCTGCAAAACAAATTCCCTGATTTTATGTAATTTCCTCTTTTATGTAACTAACATAAACAGGTCGCTAAGCACTATTGATGGCAATATTTTAATCACATCGATGAACAATGCTTTCAGGATTGTCAAATAGTTCATTTAATAAACATAAATTCCAGGAAGATCCAAGAATATTTGATATGTTATATTTTCAATATTCGTGGATCTTCCTGGAATTTCTGATGAATATATGTATCCACTACCGTACTGGCCACATTTGAGTTCATAATTCTGGTGAAGTGTAAGAAGGGTTCAGTCTCACCATCGGTGGATTAATGCGGGTTTTTATCCATGTACCTGCTCAATGGCATTAAGTATAGCTAGAAGTTCTGCAATGGTTATGGCGAAGTTGTTGTTGTTGATGTTCTGGGCTAAGCTGGATCCCTCTGTTTCGTTCAACAAAAGCAAAAGCCGTGCTTCCTGTGGTTTTCACCCATCCGTGAAGATACTGTGAAAGTCCTTGTACTTCGTTTCAACTGTCTCTTGGAATAAGTATTGCCAGACGGCTTGATTTTTGTTTTCTTGTTTGGAGGTTGGTTCTTCCAGTGTAGGCACTACCACGAGATCCAGCTCCAACTTCGGGACGTAGCGCGGTTTCCGTTGTGCCAAATCTGTTTCCGCTAGGAACGATCCGTTCCCCATTTCTTTGTTTAGAGTTTCACTGATGAACTTCATTAGGCAGGATTAGTATATAGCCCGGATACGCTCTCTTTTCGTAAAGGACTCAATTCTATGTTGCATTGTTATTTGTCCCGCCAACATCACATGTATGAGAGTGCTGCGCAAGTACCCCAGGCGTGTCTGGCGGATGCGTTTTGCGTAGTTTGCTTTTCTAGATTGGTCCTAGATTGGTACTGGATTTATCTCGGCTGCTGTTTCCAAAAACTCCGCTGTTACGAAGACAGAAAAATTGTCGACGAATTGAATTAGTTCGCCTCTCTCGTTTGTCAGTTCATGGATTCCCGCCTTATATAGATTAATCAAGATCGACATCGCTCTCGTCCCAGTGTGTGAAACACAGGAGGTTGGAGAAAGCCCAACAAGCCGCGCTTAAGAATTAAACGTAGCGTTTAATGCAGAAGTAAATACGGATCGGTATAATCGGCAAATGACCTAGACGGCCAAATAAGGACTACAATTGAAAATTCGGAACATGGATCTGCAAGTCACTCTGCTTTTCATGTTGTTTAGGATAATCTATGACGAGCTTCAACCACGTAACTGCAAAGTCATGTAAAGCAGGCAGAAGACAGAAGACTCGGACTGCACGTTCAAGTGCAGATGGAAGCTGCGAAAACTTCCTATCGTTCACACCGCTAAAATTAGTCGTAATTAGTCGTAGACATGCGAAAAACACATGTTCCGCGGGTTCCTCAACTCCCGCACACTCGGTGAATGCGGAGGACTGTGCATGCCCATATATGTGCACGTATTGTCTAAAACAGCCATCGCCTGATAAAATCTGCGTTAAGTCACTTCGCCGTGTCACCTACCAACCCACCCTTTGATGGACTAGTTCCATTTCCTTTGCCACTTAACCATATATGCGGCTCTAGTGGTCTTCCGAATACCTCTTGTTCTACGTTGTTCGAAGCACTCTACATCCTCTTTTATGACAATGCCTATTGGCATCATTCCCGCTAGAACGCAGACCGCGTCGCGTGATACCGTTCGGTATGCACTACCCACTCTTAGAGGCACATTAGCCTGTGCGTACTTTCTAGCTTACTACAGTAGCTCTTGGTACTCAAGGTGGTGATCCATGCCGGCCCGCCGTACCTATGTAAGGACAGGGCGACACTGGCCAGGAGTTTACGCTTGCTTCCCTACACCGCCGAGCTATTCGACATTATGCGGGATAATGCCGATACAGCCATAGAGGCTTTCTAGCAGGCGAAATCTTCGTGACTGATAAAGGACAGCTTATCGTCGATCATGACCCAAAGATACCTCAAAGACCTCTTCGATTCGATTGTGCAATTACCTGCACTGATCGTCACATGTTGCTCCGCTTTTCGATTATTTACCATCGTGACCTCCGTCTTATGATAGACTAGCTCCAGTTTCCTGGAACTCATCCATCTCTCCACAATGCCACGGGTGCGGGCGTTAGCTCCACCTTCAATGGATTAACCATATCTCAGGGTGATGTCGTCCGCGAACCCGACTATCTTCCCCTTGGGAACCGCCGTGTACTTCATCGTACATTGTGTTCCATAGCACCGGACCCATGATCGAACCTTTTGGAACGCCTGCGGTGATCTGAACACGTTTCTGGCTTACCTCTGTGTTGTATACCAGTACGCGATTTTGGAAGTAGCTTCCAAGAATCTTATACAGGTACCCAAGAACCTGAAGGCGTTGGACCAAGTCGGCGATAGCCACCCAACTGGCGCTATTGAACGCATTTCTCACGTCAAGGGTGACCACTGTACAGCAGCGTACTCCTCGCCCATTGCGCTGGATTCGCCACGGACAGAATGGCATCCACCGTCGACATCCTTTTACGGAAGCCAAACTACCCTTACCCTCCATGTATTTTGTCAGGCTGTTGAGGATTACCCTCTCGAGCACCTTACCCGCTGTATCCAACTTACGTATAGGTCTATATGCCGATGGATCTCCAGGTGGTTTCTCTGTCTTTGATAGCAACACTAGAGTCTAAATTTTCCAGGCGTCCGGAAAGACGCCCTCGTTCAGACACCTTTGCATCACCACCCTGAACATTTCGGGATCCAGCAAGATAGCCGTCTTGATGGCCAGGTTCGGAATACCATCCGGTCCCGGCGCTTTGTTCACCTTTAGCGACTTCGCTATCCCAATGAGTTCTTCGTTCGTCACCGGCCCCTTTGTGCCATTGTCAATGCCCACGTGGACACGGCCTTGCGTCGCCACAGCGTTAATGTCTGGGATACTGGAACGCTGGTCATGAGACAAATCTACGGCAGCAGGGGGACATGGATTCGGGTCGTTGTCCGACAAGACGATCACCTGTAGCTCTGGTTGAGTAAAGCTATGCAAATCTGACAACGTTCATGCGGCGTCCATCCTTTGATTTGGAGAAAAATTTGCAACTTTTATGGTTGCGAGAAAAAACCTTTTTTTTCAGAGATCTGCGACTCAAGACTAACTTCCCAAAAAGGCCTACGTGTTTAACCTGCCTTATGCATTAGGTAAAAGTTACACATAGTGCATTCAGGGTCAAAAAAGACCCAAGACTTTGCTGCGCTCCCAAACATTTATTTTTAAACCGATTTTTTATATTTTGGACTCTAATGAAAGGTTTAGATTCTGCAAACGACATACTGGCCTGTTTTTTAAAAACTGACCATTCTGGACACATAAGATCCCAAAACCGGTTCTGGTATGCTTCCGAAGAGGACACTTTTGGAACCTCATATATTTGTACCGTTCGACGGCTCAAAATTCACGATTCCGAAAACTGATCTTCAAAAACATCGTGTCATCGACCAACCAGAGGATTTTGCCACATCCGGATTTTCTGGAACCGGTTCCGTTAGGGTCCAAAGAGGACAATTTTGGAACTCCAGGTATTTGTCACGTTCGGCGGTTCAAAATTTATGGTTTTGAATACTGATCTTTAAGAACATCAAACCAGAAAATTTGGCCACAACCAAATACTATGGAACCGGTTCTGGTGAGACCCAAAGAGGACAATTTTGGAGCCTCAGGTATTTGTACCGTTCGACGGTTCAAAATTCCTGCTTTTGAAAACTTATACCCGACCACATTGTGCCATAGACCTACCAATTAATTTGGATCGGCTAAAAACGAAAGTCTTGGGTCATTTTTTACCCTGAATGCACTATGTGTAACTTTTTTTGTTGTGTCACCTCTAGAGGTCGCTGAAAGCTGTAACTGCCCAAAAAATGTTTGTTTATGAAAGTTAGGAAAAGTAAGAAAATTCCAGATGCCTAGTTTATTCCTTTTTGACGTTAGAGTTTCTTCGCGATTTTGGGGTCAAAAACGACACCAATGCACAAGGAAGTTTAAGAAAAGAAAAAAAACAATCCAAAAAATTTATACATGAAAATATGGAGAAAATATGCAGAACATCAAAAATTCTCAGAAACTCAACTTTTTTCAGATTTAATGAAAAATCTACCCGAATCTCTTCTTAGTGCATATTTTTTTCATAAGGTATTATTGATTCTCTATAACTACTTCTTGGACAAAAATTCTATACAGCCGGCAGATGTTGAGCTATGATATTTTGTTTATTTTTTGTTAACATATACGCCCTTTTTAAAAGTTAGTCTGAAGTTGCAAAGATATGTAGATCAGTGAAAATTTTCATCCAAATCGAATATGGTCATGCCAATTTCGGACAGATTTATCCTGAAAATGCTCTACAGAAAATAAATCATAAAATCGTTTAAGTGAAGCGATCATAAGGTTGATTGTTATAAAAAGATGTTTGACTAAATATTCAGAAAAACAAATCGAAGTACATGGGGCCACGGCTATTACCGCAAAGTGATGTTGAATAGAATGCTTTCCCAATCTGTAAAGCTTACCTGTAAAGAGAAGAAAACAAAAAAAGCAATTAGAATAAATGAAAGCTATTGGCAAACATTAGAGATTGGCTGGTCTTCACGAAATTCATTTCGTAAATTATACAAAAAGATGTAAGAATAATTTTCCACCAGATGAAATATGATCGTTCTATATTTTACAATCATTCTAATTATTATCCAGGTGTACAATTAACGAGATATTGGTTCACGGAACGAGTGAAAGCTTATTTAGGAAAAATAAGTTTCAGTGTAATTTGGGGCTATGGACCTAGAACCGAGTCTATCGATGACAATTGCATATCCTTAAATGTTCCCCATATTGACATGTCTTAGAGACAATACTAATGTACATTTTTGATTTCCAGAATTAAAATGGTGAAAAACCTATATCCATAGACCTAAATTAGAGCCATAGAGGAAATGAGGATGAAATATTTCGAATTTTATTTCGTTCAATAAAATCAAAACTTCGTTTTGAGGCACAAATAACAATTTCAGGTAAACTTGGATCGTAGAATTGTCAGCAGTTATAAAAAAAGAATGGAATATTTCGGGATTTAAGGAATTATTTGAGGATGTAAGCCAGATGAGTTATGATGAACATATGGAATTGCATTTTGAGGAAACGTACGGTTGATTTTTTTCGGCACGAACGCCGCAAATAGTTGAGGTAGAGAAGTTAACATCCGCGTCTTATTCCAGTCCACTCCAGCAAAGGAAGGTATCCATTCCCTCGAAGTCACCTTTACTGAAGCCGTACTAGAGGTTTTCAGCGTAATCTTTGAAGCTTTACACAGGGTTCAACTCCAGCTTAACGAGAAGATGGGGATGATGTCTGCAATTTTTGACGAGCTTAGAAAATGGAACAGCTCCGTCATAATTCTTCACAGATAACGCAAAGATCAAGTAAATGGTTTAAACTAGAGAGTTTGAGCTGTTTATTGTAATCCAGTCAAGTTATTAGTAGGAGACACTGAAGAAGTCTGCACATTGTAGACGAAATACGCGTATCTGTCAAGACAAGCAAAGATAGTTGGAATTAAATGGAAAATACTAATTTTTCTTCTCATTTCTAGTTAAGTAACAGTGGAGAATACTTCTAGCAAGGTGAGCGATGCTGCCCTGAACGACGAACGGGAATTATCGGAAAAGCTGAACCCGTTATTATATCGCTTATCCACGATATGGTGCTGACATTGGAATCGCCCAAAATGGCGATACTGTCATTAACTCCCATTTGAGAGATGATCCAAGCCAGAGAAATCTTCTGTCTTCTAGGCGCTGTCGTTAACGAGATCGTTTTTCTCCGTAAATAAGCGTCTAATCACTTAAATAGGGGGTTTAAAATCGTGGATTGTCGGTACTCCAGATTTGGTCCAGACATTTTTTCCAGAACCAAAATTTTCCATCAGGTGGGTTCTAGAAACCTTTAAACGCGTTTTTCTCCGTAAATAAGCGTCTAATCGCTTATATAGAGGGCTTAAAATCATCGACTTTCCTTACCCCAGTTTTGGTCCAGAATTTTTTTCCAGAACCAAAATTTTCCATCAGGTGGGTTCTGAAAACCTTTAAACGTGTTTTACTCCGTCTAATCACTTAAATAGGGCGTTTAAAATCGTCGATTTTCGGTACTTTGGTTAAAATGTGTTTTCAAAAACCAAAATTTTCCATGAGGTGAGTGCTGAAAATCTTTGAACGCGTTTTTCTCCGTAAATAAGTCGTCTAATCGCTTAAATATAGGGTTTTTAAAATCGTCGACTTTCGGTACCCCAGTTTTGGTCCAAACATTGTTTCCAGAACCAAAATTTTCCATCAGTTAGGTTCTGGAAACCTATTAAATGCGTTTTTCTCCGTAAATAAGCGTCTAATCGCTTAACTAAGCGGTTCAAATTCGTTGGTACCCCTGAGTTTTGGTCAAAAAAATGTCCAGAACCACCATTTTTTATAAGTTGGGTTCTGGAAACCTTTAAATGCATTTTTCTCCGCAAATAAGCGTCTAATCGTATAAATAGGGGGTATAAAGTCGTCGAAATTCGGTACTCCCAGTTTTGGTGCAAAAAATTTCCAGAACCAAAATTTTCCATCATGTGGGTTCTGGAAACCTTTGAAATGCATTTTTCTCCATCTAATCACTTAAATAACGGGTTAAAAATTTTCGGTACCCCCTTTTTTGTCCAAACATTTTTCAGTGCCTAAAGTTTCCATCCGGTTGGTTCTGGAAACCTTTAAAATGCGTTTTCTCCGTAAATAAGCGTCTAATCGCTCGAATAGGGGGTTTAAAATCTTCGATTTTCGGTACCCCAGTTTTGGTCCAGAATTTTTTTCCAGAGCCAAAATTTTCCATCAGGTGGGCTCTGGAAACCTTTGAATGTGTTTTTCTTCGTAAAGCTTTCAGGAGGTCTTAATAAACGAGATTTATAGCTGGAGCGAACGGTCCATGAAATCCCTCCACCGGAGCTCTTGTTGCTGTTCAGAGTCAATCGGTCCAACCGGTAGGCGGAATTAAAGGAAATGTTAGATTTTGCATAAATTAATGGAATCTTGTATGTAAAGGACTGTTGTATGGAAAACTGCAAACAATGTTGTATGCTGTATGAAAGATTGTATGATCAAATTTCCGGTTATTACTTCAGTTTCAATAAATTTCCGGTTATTACACGGTTCACCCAATTTTTCCAGTAGAGTGGCCAACCCATGTATTGTTAAAAAATATTCTAATGATGCTTGAAACTTTTGAAATTGCTGTGACGACCTCTTTTTCTAAGTTACCTTTCCGTTGCAACTTTTGAAGTTCTGAAGAACCGAAATATTGTTTCCTTATTCCTAATTAGCAGTTCCATAAACTCTTCGAACAGACAGGCTCCTCGCTCCTAGACTCGAAACACAAAATACAATGTCAACCGAATCAAGTCCAACCGCTTTCGGATGAGTCATCCCGTCCTTCTGGTGTCGCTTTTGTTGTTGTTATTTACAAACGAGCGCACTCAGTGCTTCATCAGCTATCTAACCAAAGCCTCAAAAAGCGAAAACTCGCTCTCCAGATACAGTTGTTGTAGCAACGAACATCATCAGTCTGAAGTTGATCGAGAGACCCCGGTGCTGCGTGTGGCAATTTAGATGGATCGAAAATTCTCACGAAAGTCTTCCACTCGAACGGTCAGTGGAAATCTTTACAACTTTCCTCCCTTTACCCTTCCACCCAACTGATGCCTTACTCAATGGAACAACAGCAATTGCATGCGTGCGGGGTCTCTACTTCCGCGGCGGTATGGGTAAGATCTGGTTGTAGATGGTAGTAGGTATCTGGAGATGAGGCAGAAAATGTTAATTGTTTGGTTATTGGCTGTTTTTGTTCGTCAAAATTCCCTTGCCGGCTCGTTCTAGTGTCGGCTCGAATTCGTAGTTACTGTTGGTATTGGTAGTTTGCGGTACCGTTAAAATTAACGCTCGGCGAAAGCACCCGGCCTGGCGATAGCAAGGTGTGAAGTAATCGACCCTTCTGCTTGGAATCGGTGCTACAGAAAAGCGAATCAAGACAAGTCTCAAGTTTGCATTAAAGCATTAAAGTTCAAGGTAAGGACAACTTGCAATCCAAACCAAACAGTTTAATATTTTGATAGAGTTTAATTGGATCTGTGATTGTGCTGTACTCATACCGCTTGCCACAGAGCGCAAAATGCATCTGCATCGTTTCGAAATGGGATTGAATTGACCAGAAAACCGTCCATTGTCATCTGATGCTGACGCCGAGCTCGGACTCGAGTCCAAGAGTCCCTACTGGCAGTTTTATTTCAGAGACACAAGGCCAAGTCGGGGAAAGTGGAGCGGAGGGGTTCCATATATCTTATCTTTCTCTATTTCGACCGAAGTCGTATGGATTGCAAGTGTACCGTTTGAGCACTCGATGGACAATGAATATGTGGAATATCCGTAGGTTGATGCTTGCAACTAGAGGTGAGTTACCGAGTGTTCATTGAATAAATGTATTTTTAGTTTTATGAAAAGATAATTGAAATTGTTTAAAAAAGACTTGCATTGTATCTTTGGTTTTCCTGTAATAATGATGACGCTACTGTGGCGAAAAAGTTCTTAATGACGTTCTAAACGTTCTTCTAGAACAAATTGAAGTCATTTTTTATTTCTTTGGTGTTACGTTTACCAATTTTGCTACCTAAAATTTCCAGGAGACACTACACAATCCAATTAGTACTTTTGATCATGTTTAGAATATGATTAGGAGCTTCGTCAGAATATTCGCTTAGTTTTTGTCTATGTGCTAAGTGATGTTCAAAACAAATGTTTCGCCTGTCAAATATAGGTATCTCGTGCTGGTTTGAATAAGCAAACAACATAATGGTTTTCACTTCGCACAAATATATCCGTGAATTGATCGAAACGACCCTGAGTTTCCTTCGACGTCTTAATGAATTAGTTAATGTTTGACCGATAAATTCTCCTGTCTTCGAAAATTTGCACTGTAAATCGCAGACAACAGGCTGCGGTTGCCTCCAATCTCATCGGAATTCAGCCAGACCCACCGTATTCATGAACTAGACCAACGCTGGTCAATCACATCATGCCAGCGCGATCAGGCTAAATTATCGCACCGATGTCTCAATCAAATAAGAAAGCCATTCGGAGTTTCTTTCACCTCTAACAGAGCGAGCAAAGCAACTTGCCTCTTGAGATCACGTGCGTATGCTGTCATACATAAAATTCGTCGGCGGGCGGTTGTTGGTCGGTTGGGATGATCGAAGCTGCGGACAAAAACAGAAACCACTGAACTTGGATGTAACACGGACGAGGCGGAGGATGAAGAGTTCACTTTCATGTAATGATCTTTAATAAGACCTTTCTCTCGTCGGCGCGTGGTCGGTCTGTTGTAAGACCCGTCTGTAAAGCGAACGCAGCTCGCCAGCAAACTGATAATTATCACTTGCTCTTCGCCGGCACGGCTGTGCGAAATTATGAATATGAGATCGCGCATTTTTTTGGATTTCACTCTCTTCGTTGGTTACCAGCAGCGAGGGGTGCTCGCACCGATAGGGAGTTTATGGTGCATTGAGTCTTTTTAAAGGATATGGGATATTTTCAGTTGAATTGTGGTGAAGATTGATCTGCTCAGAACGAGGTCATTATGAGCATAATAATAGTCATTTTCAACCTGATTAACGAGCTCAATCTTCAAAAGACCTTACATAGTTAATGATTTAGTATAGTGAGAGGAGGAGCATTCATTACATAAAATTTTATTTTGAAATATTGTAATTATTGCATTTTTACTAACATGAATTGAGCACAACCCGTAGAAGATCCTAATGTTTCAACAGGACAAATTTTAACAGCTTTATACTTTTCTTATTTTCTAATTAATCCTTAAATAAAGCTCCATTATACGTAAATCTGGACGCACGGTTTAATACACCACCGCGTCCTTGGTGGTTGGAACAAAAAAACGTTTGACAGGCATTTGTTGATGTTTCTTTGACGAAAAAATTGGTGAAAAGTTTTTCTCGATTGATCGATGCATCTCGAAATTATGGACAATAGAACTTGACAAAAAAAAAATTTTGCCCAAACATCTAGAGAATCCTTCGTGATCTGCCTTAGAAATAGGAAAAGGGGCTACCTCATATGGCATAAGGTCGTTTGGCATACGGCCGTTTGGCATAAAGTCGTAAAGCATAAAGTAATTTGGCATAAGATGTTGGATAACCAATGGTCATTTGTGTAACGGCCATTTGGCATAATGACCAATTGGCATAAAACAAAGTAAAAATAGAAATCATTGCGGTCATTTGGTATAAATACCATTTAGCATATATATCGTTGTGAAAATGAAATGAAAGCTGTTTCACTTTCAGTTGGTATAATTTTAATTTGGCATATCAAAATTCAATTGGCATAATGGCAATTTTGTATTGAGTAGCGATCAGTTTGAGAAAGATTATTTGGAACAAAAACCTGTAAACTGAACGTTGAATCTGAAACATTTGGCATAATGAGAGTTTGGCATAAATACTAGAAAATAAGATTAGATTAGATTCTAAGCAATTGACCGAGTCCATTTGGTATTATGGGCTTGGCACTTAACTTTTAATTATAGATAAAAATAAATTATTTAGTATAATATTTCTATCATAGAATATATAATAATTTCAGAGAAGAATAGCCTAATTAATAAAGAAGGGATATTACAACACCTACCAGATTCGCATATTTGTGAAAATTGCGATTGAGTCGATATCGAATGAATACACTCGAATACACTGAATACATCGAATGAATAAACATAACTCGGCCATACATACCTTTTAGTCTTTTTCAAAAACCCTGAATCCTATGAATGCCATATTTTGAAGAACAACCTATTTAAAAAGAAGGGAATATTACCACAGCCATTGAAGCTTGTATCTCAGTCTGTGTAAAATTCCATAACCGTTAATTTAAAAGAAATCGCCAAATATTAATAAGCAATTAGTGACCGTCATCATGTCAGTTAATCAGTAAGTTATATTGCAGCGATAAGGCGAACCGCCCATCAATGTGCCGTTATGTGGCATCTCATTTTAAGTCAAAACATCGTGGCGAATATCGACATGATATTTTGACACCTGCTAGCCGAAACTTCACCACATCAGTGGGCACCTTGACTACTACGTGGCGCTAGTAAGAGCAAGCGATTGCTAACGTATTTTCGGTATTTAAATAAGAAAATTTACACAAAGTTATCGATTAATTTTGTTCTGGATTAAACGTCTGGCTGCAATATTACCAGCGGCTGGATAGTCATGAAGAAAATGAATATATTTTTTGGCTCAGAAAGTCTTAGCACACCGGTCTCAAGCTCGGTCCCAAGTTGAATGATTCGCTCCTAATAACGTAACTCACACCAACCCACCCTCAAATATTCTGCCGAAATAACATAGCGAATCAAAACAAAAAAAAAGAAGGCCAGAAGATGTACTTCGGACCAAGAGGCTCTACAACAGTGAACCAATTTCAAATCGCTAGTTTCATATTGATTGTTGATATTACTATGAATAAAAGCCTATATCAAGTGGAGACGACCCCGGCGTAGAGGTTAACATCCATACTTATCGCGCCAAAGTCACGAGTTCGAATTTCACCCCCGGACAAGTTACGCAAATACCCAAAAGGTGTTTGAGTGACTACCTGGGCCCAGCCATGGGCTGAAAATCTCTATAATGAAGGAATAAAAAAAAAACCTATGTCCATAATATAATACCAATGACATTATGTCAAATGATCATTATGCTAAATGACCACTTGGATTCTATTTTATTGCAAGAGTATTATGCCAAATGTTTATTTTTTTTTATTTATTTAAAAAGACCGTGCAATATCGTAGTTGCTACTCTTTACTAATCAGAACTAGTGTTATTGCACAGAGAACCATATAGATGGAGCTTGGGAGTAGCTTTACATCTTCAATGTACAAAGTTCACTAATTCTATTTATAGATCAGTACCGGCGCCGGCCACGTCCTCACGGTCTTTGGGGAGGGGGAAGAGGATGATTAGTTTGACAATCGTTGTTATTAGAGACCGTGACCACTGCATCTCTACAATTGCCAAGGGAAGGATATTTGTGTTAGTGAGGCAGGTTTATTTTTAGATCATGGATATCACTGTGGTAAGTGATACGATCAATGAAAGAAAGCGCAGTAGACTGCTTTTTATTTTAAATCTAGTGGCGATAGAAAGAGGCAAGTGACAAATGGCAAGGAAGGAGACGGGCCTGCGGATTGAACTCCCGACCATCTGCTCAGTAAGCAGAACGGGTTACCACTGAGCTACCCAGCCGCGTCGAAGAGTATTATGCCAAATGTTTATTATGCCAAACGGCATTATGCCAAATGGCCACTTAGCTCAAATTATTGTTATGCCAAATGACATTATGCTAAACGAATTTATGCCAAACAACATTATGCCAGATGGGCTTCCCTCATAGAGCACAGCGCATCTATCATAAAAGTGGCACTAGCGACAAAGAGCTGAGAAGAAAGGTTCAGAGGTACGTGAAAGGCAACCCAGGTGTCATACGTGATTTGGCAAAGAAATACGATTCCAACTTTTCCACCGTGCGTAACATCCTTTCAAGAGAACGGTATAACTCTTTTTGTGTCAGTAAACATCCGAACCGCTCCCTAAAACAAAATGTAGTGGCCAAAAAGCGAGCACGATTACTATACGAGCGAGTTTTGACGAAATTTAATGGCTGTGTTTTAATGGATGACGAAACATATGTCAAAATCTATATAAATAAAAATGAGTTGGGGTTTCCTTTGTCACGATTTAACTCTTGAGCGGAAGGACCGATCGGCGTGAAATTTTGTATGCAGAGATTTTTGGGGCCGGAGAATAATCTTATGATGGTTTGAGACCCCTCCCTTCACTGGAAAGGGGGGGCCTCATACAAATGAAACACAAATTTGTACACAACTCGAGAACTAATCAAGCAAAAGAAACCAAATTTAGCATGTGTGAGTTTTTGAAGGCAAATAGGTTTTTATGGTAGCTTGAGAACCCTCCCCGTCATAAAAGGGGGGGCTCCCATACAAATAAAACACAATATTCTGCATAACTCGGGAACTAATCAAGCAAACGGAACGAAATTTAGCATGTGGTGGTTTTTTAAGACAAAAAATGTTTCTATGTTGGTTTGAGACCCCTTCCCATCCTCAAGGGGGGGGGGGAGGCTCCGATATAAATTAAATACACTATTCTGCATGACTCGAGAACTAATCAAGCAAATGGAACCAAATCAAATTTAGTATGTGGTGGTTTTTGAAGACAAAAAATTGTTCTATGTTGATTGAGAACCCTCCCCTTTCTTACTGCTTTGCAAATTTGTATTCAGTGGTTTTGGGTCCGGGAAAGGATCTTATGGTAGTTCAACACCCTCCCGCCTTTAGAAAGGGGGCTCCCGATGCAGAGCTCGAAAAAAATTACAGCCGTTGTGAACGATGAGTAAAAAAAATATTCAGTAGGTAAAGGGTGATACGGTCAAAATTTGGTCAAGGGAAAAACGCGTGTAAATCGGTGAAATCGTTTATTTAAAAATCAAATTAAATTTCTTTTTCAAGTTCAATTAGTATAAAATTCAGGAAAAATATTCAGTTAGGCTTCCGCTTCTCCAAATCCGAATTGCCGGGCCTTACGCTTGACCCCTGCCATCAGATTTTTGTACAGCCACCTTGTCCACCTTCTTCGCCGCAGAAAGCCAGTTTGCCTTGAACTGCTGCTCGTCCTTAGCAGTTTTTTGGTCTTCTTTAGGTTCCGCTTGACAATAGCCCAGTATTTCTCAATTGGGCGGAGCTCTGGCGTGTTGGGAGGGTTCTTGTCCTTGGGAACCACCTGCACGTTGTTGGCGGCGTACCACTCCATGGCCTTTTTACCGTAATGGCAAGATGCCAAATCCGGCCAAAACAGCACGGAACAACCGTGTTTCTTCAGGAAAGGCAGCAGACGTTTATTCAAACACTCTTTCACGTAAATTTCTTGGTTGACAGTCCCGGAAGCTATGAAAATGCTGCTTTTCAAGCCACAGGTACAGATGGCTTACCAAACCAGATATTTCTTTACGAACTTTGACAGTTTCGTGTGCTTGAAAATATCTGCTACCTTTCCCCTTCCTTTTGCCGTATAAAACTCCTGTCCCGGAAGCTGCTTGTAGTCGGCTTTGACGTAGGTTTCGTCGTCCATTACCACGCAGTCAAACTTCGTCAGCATCGTCGTGTACAGCCTCCGGGATCGCGCTTTGGCCGTCGTATTTCGTTTATCATCGCGATTTGGAGTCACTACCTTCTTGTAAGTCGATAGTCCGGCTCGTTTTTTGGCTCGATGCACGGTTGTAGACGATACACCCAGCTTATTTGCGGCATCTCGGAGAGATAGGTTAGGGTTTCGCTTGAAACTACCGGCAACTCTCTTTGTCGTCTCAGCGGCTTCCGGTTTTCGATTTCCCCCCGATCCAGACTTCCTGGCTGTCGACAAACGTTCCCCAAACACTTTAATTACATTTGTAACGGTTGATTTGGCAACTTTTAGCGATTTTGCCAACTTTGCGTGCGAGTAGCTCGGATTTTCGCGATGCGCGAGCAAAATTTTGATACGCTGCTCTTCTTGCTTGGACGGCATTTTGACAACTGAAGAGTGAATTCCAAAATCAAAATAGGAGCAACATTCTACACACACACCTTCAAAACGAGGGGTGTTCAGGTTTTTTAAATGCAAAATTGAAAGAAATACGTCAAGTTGATATTGACCAAATTTTGACCGTATCGCCCTTTAGGCAATGTATTTTTAATTCATGGTTTGCGAGAGTGTGAGAACTTTAAGACAGTGATCTGGTGAGCGAATATGTTTCTACAAATTTACCAAAATATTCTGAACTAAACCTATTTGGGAGATATATGAAATCATGCAGGCCTGATGGTGAATCTTACGTAGCATAATGAGCATATTTAGTTGACTGCTATGTGCTAACCTTTTTTTGCATAATTATATGAATTCTTCATACAAATACTAGGGAATGGAAGGGACTATCAGGGCACCCGATTGAAGCAGACTGGATGGGGAGAGTGGGAATGCCAGCTTCCCTTCGATAACAGTTTGTGAATAGAGTGTGGGCTCATGTATCCAACCACTGGGGACTTCTCGTGTTAGATAGCTCACTTTTTTGCCCAATTGTTTTATCTTGTTATTGGATGGAGATTCTTTATATCCCCGTGACTAAGTGCAAGTGTTATTGCCTATCGATGTAATGGGCATGAGAACATAATAAAATGTAGGTTGTTAAAGCATGATCAAGTTAAACAGGGAGGAAGCCTGCTACAATAGGTGGTAGTTCATAACATGATCATCAAACTAAGTCAAACCATTTCAAGTTTTTTTTAACAGTATGTATCTAGGTAAGAAGTTTTGTACTTTTCTATGCTAATTGAGCTTTCTTATTTTTAATTCTTTTTAATTTTTTGCAATACCATGATTGAACGTTCCTTTATATAAATTACGAGAGGATCTCCCTTGTATTTCAGAAAGGATACTCCTCTGGGTTGTGCGAGTGTGCTGCTCGAGGTTCAAATTGAAAAAAAAACCTCAATTTTGTTTAGCCAGTCTTCTCAAGATTACGAGAGAATCTAACTCAGGATTCTGCGGGTCTAATTCTACTGGGAATTGTGAGTAAAAACTTGTTCCGGCAACACTATCAATATTTCTATCCTTTAAAAGATTTGCATTCACAGATTAGAACTGAATCAAGCTAGGAAATTTCACAGCAATTTGATTTCAAGATAGTGAGCAGATCCTGTTCTGCGAATTGAGCGAATCATGATGTTGGGATCATTTAAAAATACAATTTTTTCAGTCTCAATCAAGATTATGTACGAGTTATACGCGGAATGAATGACTCCGGATAAATTTTCGACGAATCTGATCCGGAATATGAGAAAATTTCTTTCGTTTGTAACTGATACATTCTGGGGGTTCTAAAGTCTGTTTTGTGGTAACGATTTTTCCGTCTCTGACTATCAATTCTAACAAAAAGTGAGACAACTTATGGCAAATGTGGCAAAATTGTGAGACTTCGGATACTGGAGTGCAAAGGGTTAAATTTCCAATAATATTAGTATACGGGAATGATATTTCAATAATTGCAAAATCTAAGGAACACATGGTAATTGTCTTGCCAACTCTCCAGAAACACTCGGAAAGCGTAAACCTAATACTAAATCATACTAAATCAAAACTTCTTATAAGAACACCCTTAGGTGCACGTGCTAACAACTAATTATAAGTATGAAGTCTCTTCAGGAATAACCTACCTTGGTGTTACTATCACTTGAAGACTGTTTAGGCCAAATACGGTGACAGCTAGGAGTCCTAAAGCTATTAAAGCATCAAAAACAATCCGTCAATACAAGCTTAAAAAACTTTCTATCTATCGAAAAAAAAAATTATTACTAAAACAAATACTATCCCTTCAATTTAGATATTGGATCTACATCTTAAGAATGGATGATACACACCTACTAAAACTGGCAGCGTATTAAAAAAAGCTATTAAAAAAGACGATTCCATGGATAGACACTATGAAGAAAATGCGAATAAATTTGAAGAAATGAGCTTTGAACAATGGGATAGGCAAGCAATAGACTATAAATAATTAAAGTTAAAAATAGAAGAAATTTACGAAAAAGCAGAATCGATTGATTCAGAGAGCGGAAACCAAAAACAAGTAATCACAAATAAAGTTACACATTAAAAAAATGCAATGTTGTTGCTGCAATTTAAGAAGTTTTCTCTCACCATCCGCAATTATATTCTTAGACATTCTTCTCTTTTCAGGGAGCGAGTAATGGCACTGTAACCATAAGCCATATTTATTTATTTTTTTATTTCTATGCATCAACAGGTTATGTTTAAACCCCATTGATGTTGTTACTTAAAGCTAACATGACATAAAACAAACTAAAAATACACTATCAATGCGAATTAGACAGGTCTTAAAAAATAACTAAACTTACGACGAAGCATCTGGCGAGTCACATTGAAATCAAACAAGGCGGAAACCATATTAAAAAGTCTTTGTAAACCGCCAATTGCGCCAAACATACTATAGTTGGTTCGCTATTGGGCTAGGACTATAGTTGATACTTAAGTCCCAACCATTTGAAGAGATATCAAACAGCACTTAACCTTTTTAGACTAGATGTCCTCAACTACCAAACAGGCCATTCTGTTTAACTATTCTCTCCGACTACTCATTTCCCTTTTCGTTTGATGTCTACCAAAGGCTACGTGGGTTCCCAGAATCTTCTCAAAGTAGATATCACATCCTTCCTATATCCGACGGTTGCATGAAGGTGGCCAGATGAGCAATCGACGAGTGTCTTCATGAAGATAATTGCGTGAAGAAATGTAGCAATATCTGATTCCGTTTCATGATGACATACAGTGTCTTCAACGAATTATTTTTCATCGTAGCTTCATCCACGAGGTGTGCAAGCGTCAATGCTAATGCTCATTCTAATTTCTACACACACAAAAAACACATTTTGTGTAATTTTTAAAATACTCATTTCTTAAAGAAGTGGCTCGTGTAAAGCGCTACGAGATGATCGCCGCACGGGTCCTGGCTTTCGCTCGTTCTCTGTTCCCGCTCAAGCGCCTTTTTGAATATCTCTTTAACGAAGTAGGATGTCCTCCATCTACGGGCGAATAGAGTGAGTGATCTCCCCTCTGCGCGCTGCCTAGTTTTGTGGATGATGCTATATCGAACCGCCAAGTGGTCTCTATGAGTGTAGTCATCCTCCACTCTTCAGGTTTTCAACAGCGCAGGGCTGCAGGAATGTCACGTCGATGATCGACTCCGCTCCGTTTCTATGGTAGGTACTTTTGTAACCTACGATGGCCAGGTCTACGTTGAGCCAAGCAGGCAGGGCCTCAAGCAGGATAGGTAAGGCGACTGCCCTACTCCAACGTCCAGGCATTGAAGTCGCCCGCTACTACCAACGGGTTAGCTCAGTTGTCATCCGATCAACTATTTGTGAGAACTGGTCAATCGACCATCTTGGCGGCGCATAACAGCTGCAGAGGAACACTTCATTCACTTTTGCAACCGCGAAGACCTTGTTTGAGATGGATACAGCCTCCTGAATCGGAAACTTCCCGTCGTCCTTAATACCGCAATGTTGAACCTATCCGCAACCCAGTTTCCGTTACCGGGATGCGGTATGGGTCGGTTATTATGGCGATATCCGTTGCCGAATCGCGAACTACCTTTCACAGCAGTACCCGCACTGTGTTTAGCTTTTTTGTCTACTCTTCTGTTTCAAATTCTGCTAATGAATCTGAGCGTTTCTTATTGAGAGTCATAACAGAACTATATTTGCAAATTAATAGATACGATTAGATTCAAAGTGAATTTTTCTTGGAGTTTTCAGCAAATCTTAGTCAGGTTTGAATGTTTCTCGCTATGAATATTGAATCTCTTAGTCAGCGGTGTTTCGTCCGCAGGTTCAACCTGTTGACTGCACAAGTAGTCAGGTAGCTTACCAAGCTTTTAGATTGCCTCAAAAATATAAGAATCACAACATAATCTCGCGAATGAACACTCAACGCAAAACGTTAAGCTGACTTTTGTTTTATTCTTCAACATTATGATTTGTCTAAAGGTTGCCAAGTAAGGGTAGTAGAGAGAAAAAATGAGCGAGAAAGCCAATAGAATTGAACATTAACATGTTTTCCGTTATTGGAATGGTCTCACCAATTTCTACATTTCGGCGAAATTTAACTTCTTTAAAAAATATGTTCCCTATGTAATGTCCTGGAAAGTGTGAGCTGTTTAGGCAAGATCAACAATAAAGGTAGTTGGAATTAAATGGAAAATACTAATTCCCATTTTCTAGTTCCCTTTGCTGTTTTTGTTGTTGTGTTTGTTGTTCTGAATTTGCGGGACTTGACCTGAAAGTTTGTGTACCTCGGTTCATCGGTGACGTAGGCTAACAATTGCTGCAGAGAACCATGATCTGGGCGCAACTCTATGGCGAACCCAGTATCCAAAAAGTCGCTAAAGCTGGAAGCGTTAAATAGTCGGATCACGTTTTAAGGATGCCAAACAACAAATCCGCAAAAATGGTATATGCCTTGAATGCGGTCGGTATAAGACGCAGGGAACCGCTGCGGTCTAGATTAGCAAAGGTTAGACTAAGTGGAGCATAGACCTTGGTTTTTTGGCGAAAGGGACTGAAAGGTTTTTGGCGAAAGGTTCCTGTTCCAGCAAAAGTAAACGTAAGTAAAGTAATAAGATCTGAAATTTCATGACTTTTCCTATTTCAAGGAGACGTTTTTTTAAGGTAAAATTTGATTTCTGGGCGGTTTTTGAATGGATCGTATTTACCCGGTTTGATACAACGAATTATCACAATCACCTGTTTTGATTTTTTATATGCACAGAATAATCGTTAATGTATGAGCTTTGTGACTATGGGTGACAGTCTTGGATTGAACGGAATCAGCCGTTTAGAAACTGGACGATCAAATGTATGAAAATTATCGTCAAACTGAAATAATATGACTTAACTGCTAAATATCGTTGAGTATACAACAGGAAGACTTATGAGATACCATGTAACCAGGTTAAGATCTTATTGACAATCCGAAAACACAAGAATACTTGTCATTATGATTTCAACAGAACCTAGTCGTGTTATATATTACAAACTGCAGAAGTTCATAAGAAACCCAGATATTATTTGGATACCCAGTAGCAGCTTCCGGATGATCCACAAAACTGGCCAAATTATGGTTTCAACAGAACTTATTCGTGCGATACATCAAAATTTGCAGAATATGATGGGCAATTCATCGGAAACCTTAGAAAATTAGCAAGAAATCGTAAGTTAGTTGCAGTTTGGTGCTCTGTTTTTAGTTTCATTTTTTAGTTCTTTTGCATATTAGGGGTCGATGAAAATCGTTATTTGAGTATATCCAGATCTATTCGGTGCGACTAAAATCCTAGAATATTTCAGACTTACATGTAGTCAAACCTTCAACATTAAAATGACCAGATGTAGAGCGCTCAACAAAAACCAAATTCCAAAAGTAGACTTCAAATATATTTGGAAAACTTGTTAATTTAACATTTCAAGCATGATGGGTAAGCTGCACACCTTCACACAGCGCCGACTCCTACCGGTGGTGCTGCTGATAGTAGATGAGTTAACAACGCCTCACCGGAGAGCAAACATGAAAAGTCACACGAACGGCTTGAAACTGGGACGATGAACGCTGGTTGCTGCCACTGCTTATGCTGCGGATATCTGCCCGTTGTTTACAACTTTCCATTTCGGATTCCAACATTTCGTGTTGTGTACACACAGGAGTGCACCGCATTGTCCATCGGAGAAAGAAAGAAAAAAAAACTTTCGCGGGTGGTGAGAGAGATAGTTTAAAAACCCCCCACGCATTCGATTATGAAAAAAAGACGAGTCACTCCAAGCTGCATCGAAGGGAAAAGCAGAGCTTTGTGGTGACGACGGTACCGTTTCCGTCGTACACGGACAATAAATCCCGGGAAACAATGGACACACTCAGTCGGAGTTGGATGGGTTTCCCTGCAAACAAAAGAAACCGTCTGCTTGAGCTCGAGGAATTTTTGACGACGCCGATGACTCCAATCCGGGGGAAAAACATTGTCGAGAGCGAATGAAAGAACTCGATACGGAAAACCGTACCACAACAGTAGTGGCACAGACAGAAAAATGGTAACATCGCGAGTGGGGCTCAAGCAACTGGTGAACAAGTAACCATTAACCAACCAACGCCAGCGGAGAGGCCCAAAGAGAGGCGAAAAGAGGTCACACAAAATACCTATGCCGGTTGGGCTTCTCTTGGAGACTTGGAGTTGGAAGGTTCGAGCTTGGGTTGCCAAAGTAAATCCAACCTAGGACGGGCAGTCTGACCGATCCGGCTGATGATGGTGGCGATGACAAGAAAGGTGAAGACGGAACTTTGTGTGACAGTACCGCTAGTTTTGATTTAATTATGTGCCATTTCCCCTTTTGCGAGCGTTCCTCTTTCTGGCTTTGTTTGGAGGTGTCGTTTTCATATGGATACCACGTATTTATGTATCGCATAGCACGGTCGCCGTTGGCCATTAAGATAGGGCCATTTTGGGAGACACACACTCTCGTATAGAAGAGAGAATTTTAGTCATTTTTGCGGAGGCCACCACACCGTAATCGACATTTGATCGCTTGCTGGTGCCAGTTCAAAATTATGGAACCCTCGATTTGCTGGTTGTGGCGAGTTTCTCAGAAGGTGCGCCGAAAAGTGATTCGGGATGAAGGTTAACACCGTTCATTGGGTGGATTATTTGCTGCAGCAAAATATAAAGCTATGGCAATTTTGGTTGAATTTCTGTTGAAGTTTCCGCAGATGAGTATGCTGGAAATCAGAACGGTTTTCTCATGATTTTTTTCTGAAAGAAAGAGTGGAAGCAAGTATGTTAAACGAATCGTTTACTGGCATTGAACCAAGACAGACGGGTAATGTGATACAGAAGACGATTCAACAGGTTAGGTTTCACAAATTTATCTGACGAAACGGTGACAATTTCTACTGATCCACGGTACATCTCTGATGAACCAGACAGTGTTATTAATGGCAGACGCGTCCTTAACAAAGAACGCTATCGATTTCCATGAAATTGTTCGGATGATACGAAAAATTTATATCCAAGAGGAAATGGTTATATTTTAATCCCAAAATGAAGTTGATGAGATTTTTTTTGAATTCAGTATTAGTTTTTAATTTGATTCTTCTGATGTTGGATAACATCTTTCGGCAGTATATGGGGGGTGCAAATTGGAAAATTCATAACTTGTGTTCCTCAATACAAATTTTTGTATCAATCGATTTGAAATATTTCTAGCAATTGGTTGTCCCTCTTGTAGTTCAAATTGTTCACCTTGTTGACGGTGAGAGGCATATATCATGCTATAAACATACAAGTGAGACCGAGAATTCGACCAAAAGTGAAAGTATCACATATATTATTTTCACTGTCACGTTGTAGAACGTTTATATAAAGGCACAAACATCAGGTGTGATACTGGCGGATTTTGCCTCTTGGACTTCTGTCTTCCAATCTAAGGGAAATGACTACCCGAGCAGGAGACAACAACATATGAATACCTAATTTTGCTCTTGATAACTGGCGTTGGTATTAAAGAGCTCAGATTAAGAGGTAAAATACCTAAGCAAAATACCTAAGAATTGATACCTAATACGCTCAAAAAAGTTTTTTTTTAAATAGTGTTTAAAAAAATGGAAAGTGACCTAAGAATTGCCAGCAAAATATTTCTCGAATAACAAAACTTGTTATTTTGGATACCTGGGAATACCTCAAAGGTACTATTTTGGTATTGTCTTACCAGTCTTTTAGTTTTGTAGTACCTGAAAGGTACTATTTTGTTATTGTCAATTTGGTATTCGCATAACATTATGGGAACAATTGGTATGGTATGGTATTATCCTCAGGAATTTTACCACTTAATCTGAGCCAAGGCCAGTTATCAAGTTATTCAATTCTGGTCGGGTTTACATGTGGTTTATGTCAGTGGCAGTGTTTGATTAGCCTTACACAATATCATGGGGTCATTGTTTTATGAATAAATACAAATTAATACAGAAAACAAATAGAAATACAGTATCAAACACAGTAACAGACTATAATCACGTATAAATTATTACTGACGAAAACTCAACATGAATAAAAAAAAACATAATACATGAAAGCTTGTCTATTTTACTAAAACTGTTTGAATTATCACGCCAAAACAGTGATCAAATTGGCCTAGGAACGTCAATAGAGGGTCATTGAGACGAATTTGTTGGTTTTTTAGCATTGATCATGATCGGTTTTTCGTGAGTGCTAGTAATACAGACTTCGCTATTAAGAACCTATCGTGTTTGGAGCTGTTCGAAAACTTATCAATAATAGTGGCAGCGATAATATCTCTCTGACTTATTCCAAGCAGCAAAGCGGGTGGATTGGCTGGAAATGTACGAATACGGGTGTACAGTTATCGACCATTGGCTGCTGTTTGAATTTGTTGGAATTAATGAGACTAAACAATGGGCAAGCATAGGATGTCCCAGAAAGAATAAGCACGAAAGTATCTGCAGGATACGTAAGACAGCTGATTTCCACTGTGTGTTTATACTTACATTCTGAAAAACGAGTTTGTGTGTTGGAATCGTATTTTTGCAACGAAATCATCAAAATACGAGGCATTTCTCCCGATAAGCATGAACGGATTGCGCACAAATGATGCTCTATTCCCAATATTTCACTAAGTCAACTGGCTAAACTGGAAAGTGTAAGTATCGGAGTGGTTCGAAATGCCATCTTGCAGGTTGATCGGATTGTAGCTTTGCGGACGCACCAAAATGTGGTCGAAAACCAGGACCAATGGACCGAAAGATGGTCCGGAAGATCAAGATGGCTTTTTCGAATAAAAAAAAGCATTTCTGTTCGAAGTGTTGCCAAACGCTGGGTACTTTTTTTTCCTTTATTATCGAGATTTTCAGCCCTGGGCTGGTTCATCTCCCATCGTAGTCACTCAAATACCTTTTTTGGGTATTTTCGTAACTTGTCCGAGGGTGAGATTTGAGCTCGTGACTTTGGCGTGAGAGATATTGATGTTAACCACTACGCCGGGTCGCCCCCACGCTGGGTTCTTCTAAGAATAACATCCAACGTGCCAAGGTAAGAATCCATCCGGATACCTTCAAGAAGCAGAAGATGGCAAAACGTAGTGAAAAGCAGGCTGTAACTGTTAAACCGCGGGCTTGGTACCTGTATCAAGGTGACTCTTATCTGTCAGGTGGTCTCAATAGTGTATATGAGAATTTCAGCCATGTTAAAACACATACTAATACGATCCACATAAAGGTAAACTGAAGTTGTCTCCTTAACACCTATGCAACAGTGCCTGTGATGCCAAACTCGCAGCTCCATTGGAGTTAAAAAATATTATTAAAGTACAACATACAAAGTCTGTAAGTCTGTAGGCGAAATAGGCCTATCTGTCTAAGGATAAGCTTTTTCTACAGGAATTCAAAGGAATTCGCTAACGTTTACTAGGGATAGTTTTGAAAAGGGTATAATTTTTTTTTTCCTTATTTAAAAATTAAGTAATCAGATGAAGTGCTGAACTTTGCACTTCATCTAAGTACTTTATTTCCTTTGTTTTCCAATTACAAATTTGTTTTTAACTGGTAAAATTCTATTATTGTGCGTATTTTATTATGGTGCCAAAACAAGTTTTCAAGTAGAGGTCTTTCAAATGCTACATGAAGTGCAAATATGATATTATTTGTACAGTTAATTTACTGGAAAATTCCATGTAAAAATTATGCAGGGCAGTTTTAGACATGCATTAAGATCAGTTAATAATTAATCAGTCGAAAATTTCACCAAACAATCCTCAATAGTTGATCTAATTATTAAAAATTGTTTGGTGAAATTTTCGACATTTTCGACTCACGTCATCCATAAGAGCTTGTATACCCAAAAGCTTAAAAGGTGGCAAAACAAAGCAATTGCAGGTTTTACAATCATATCTTGAGAAATTTGCATGATTCAGAAAAAGCAATTTTGCTCATCGTGATCCACAAAGCGTTTATAATATAAACGACCCCATGCAAGTGTGTGCAAGCGGTTGGCAGCACTCAGATAACTCGAAAAAAAATCATCTCTGTGTGCTTAGTGCCTCGACAGTCGAAGCAACCATTGGGTCTTTGTTCAACCGTGAACAACTTCTCAATATGGGTTAGACAACACCACAGAATGCCGCAACGCTTTTGGCTACTGTTAGAGTTCTGCTGTCAAGTGTTTTATTCTTATTTTCACTCGTCATCACACTCCGATCTCCCAATCTCCAAGTTTGCCCTTCTTCATGAAATTATCGAAGCCATGCAAGTGTGTGTGAGAGACTTTTGCTTCTTTGCTGTATCGCCGAGTGCGTCGACAATCGAAGCAACTGTTGGTCTTTTCATCTAGTTGAAGTGGCTGAATGGTCACAATCTTAAGCCATGACGCAAGCGGCCTCGGTTCAAAACACGGTTGCGCATCGTGATTGTTTTTTTTTTTCGAGCCATTGAACCTCAACACTAATGCACTGCACAACCTCACTCACACATTGAATTTTTCAAAGCGAATTGATGTGTTGCTTTTTTGCCCACAACCAATGTTGCATTTTTTCGCCAAGTTACGATCCATTACGAGAAATTAAACAAAATCATGCGAAATTGCATTACAATCTTGCTTTTTTATTTTGGATGTACAGTCGTATCCGGCACATTTATCTCTTTTTTTTAATACAGTTCCTACGCATGTCTTTCGCAACCTTTGTTTTCTTTTTGGTCTTTCTGAGCTCCCGCTTCATCATGGCCCAATAAGTTTCGATCGAACGTAGTGCAGGGCAGTTAGGTGAATTCATGTCCTTGGGGACAAAGTGCACCGAATTAGTCTCATACAATTCCAGCACAACTTTAGAATTGTGACATGAAGCTAAATCCGGCCAACAATGATTTTTCATTGTGTAGCCCCAAAAACGGCAAAAGTCCGTTCTTGTAAATTTCTCCATTAATGGTGACTTCTATGACGAAAATTTCACTTCGCTTTCCATATGTGACTAATCTCTAAGTCTTACACGGCATTTGCACTCTAACAACAATTATTTGAGTCGTAGTAGCTATAAGATTGACTGTTCAGTGGCAAAGTAAAGCTTCATCATGCATATTCCATATACATTATTATAAAATTATTGAGAATAAAGCCGTTATAAAGATTTGGCATGGCTCTTTCACGTGAGATATAACAAAATAAGGCTACCGCCACGTTCCCAGTTTCAATAAAACCTCTAATCAGTGAATCCAACAGTCGATTCCCTACGAATTGGCTATCAATATGTACCTGTGTAACTAGATTTAGATTTAAGCATAACAGGGCAATCGCATAAGACATAGGGTGATGCAGCCAAGATGAAATCAGAAAACATTACCACTGAGGAAAGAGTCCCAAACTACAACAACATTCAAGACTTCAAGAAAGTACGTCCGTTAAACAGCATCTATAAAATTCGTTCATCGATGACATGTATGTGACGCGACATCAAATAAAAATAGTCAACATGTGATACCACCGCGACAGGAGATGGCTTTGATTGCCACCTCAGTGTTGATGCCACAGGCCCACCCATCGCGACCAGATAAAATATCGAAGGGGAGGGCCCTATATCTTACCGCAATAACTCAATCATTTCTAGATAGGTTTTCAAATGGAATTTTTCATGACTTATTTAATTTAATTCTTGAAATTATCGTTAAACAAATGTAAAGCATTGAAAGTGACACACATAAAAAGTGACCACTCGTAGTACTCGTATCAACAAAAAGTTCAAAGTAAGTTCCACAAAACACGCTTAAACAGCAATCAAACTGTATAGAAGTTTCATGGTGACTTCTTAGGAACACTAAGGTTCATTCAAGTTCAGTGCAAACTTTCTAGCAGCTTTAAACCTTATTCGGAGTTCTATGGATGCCCTGATGAACCAATATACCCAATTTATTGGAAACAGTATTTTAGGTAAGCTGATTTTAATGATGCGTAGACTTCAATAGTTCTGAGATTTGCATAACAAGGAGTGAAACAATAAACCAAAATTTATATTTAAAAAACGATTGGATTCGTTCTCTCGTGTACGTGTACATCGAGACATTATGCGGGAGAACACATTAATAGTTGGAGTTCTCAAAATCGGATCATACGAATGCATAGACTTTTTTTCAAATTCTGAGAAAAATACGTGCAAAGATTTTCTCATGATTCTTAACAAGATTTTCAACTATTAAAAGAACTGCAACCGTCAAACGATAAACTATTCTACATGCAATCATACCTTCATTTCCTAAGAAGACACAATGTTGCTTAATTTATTGTTGACTGATCTGAGTATGAGTAAGGAAATGTTCGCTCATCACCATAAGGCCCCAAGAGTGGACAGTAGTGTTTACTAGAATTGAAGATATGAAGAAAGTGTTGATAGTTCCGTTAGTGTACGGCAGGGTTCTGATAAAGGGCGAACACGAAATTATTGCGACACATTCAACAGGGCATAACTTTTTTACCATTGGGTAAAAATCAACCAAATTTTGCGTAACTTTCTCATTGATGTGTATTGTTTACATGCTGTCAAACTCGAAGTCGTGTTTTTCGATTCAACGAAAATGGAGGTGAACCAACGCGAGTCGAGAGAACAAATTCTTTCCAAACACCTGGAATTTCCTGACCTGTCGTACCGGCAGTTGGGAAAAATGTTGAACATTCACCATTCAACCGTCTCCAGAGTGAATCCTAGAGGGTTTGAGCTGTTTAGTGGAATACCTGTAACTAGAAATTAGAAGAAGAATTAGTATCTTCCATTTAATTCCAACTACCTTTGCTTATCTTCGACAGATACGCGTATTTCGTCTACAATGTGCGAGACTTCTTCAGTGTCTCGTACTAATAACTCGACTCGTACTCGACCAGTCGAGTTATTAGTACGAGACACTGAAAAGTCTGCACATTGTAGACGAAATACGCGTATCTGTCGAAGATAACGAAGTAGTTGGAATAAATGGAAGATACTAAATCTTCTTCTAATTTCTAGTCTCCAGAGTGTTGAAGCGGTTCCAGGAGCGGTTGACGTTGGACCACGGCAAAGGAGCTGGAAGAAAACCGGGACCGGAGAACAAAAAGACGGAGGGAAAGGTGAAGCGGATGATTAAAGCAAATCCCACCGTCTCAAGCCGTGATTTGGCTAAAAAAACGGCATGTCGCAGAGCTACGTCCAGAATGCAAAGAAGAGAGCTGGACTACATACATACAAGGTACAGAACTTCCCTATTCCGCTATTTTGGCCAGATTTGGCATCATGCCACTATTCGAAAAGTGTCCTGGAGTGGTATGAGTCCAATTCTGTCCATTTTGTTCCAAAGGACATGAATCCGCCAAACTGTCCGGAGCTGCGCCCGGTGGAGCAGTACTGGGCAATGATGACGCGGGAACTACGGAAGAGCAAGAAGACAGTCAAAGACGAGAAGGACATGTTAAGAAAATGGAAAAAAAACTCAGAAACTGGTACCGGATGACACTGTAAAGACTTTGATGGAGGGCATCAAGCGAAAATGGGTTCAATTTTACACTCAAGGCTCCATCGATTAACTTTTCTTTTGATTTTTGAAGTAAATATATGTATAAAACTACCCTAAAATTTTGGTTTGATTCTAAACATTATAAGAAAATTAGCATGACATTTTCGGTGTCGCAATAATTTCGTGTTCGCCCTTTAGTTGAATAGAAGTATTGAAAATTGAGCGAAGGGATTGGATATAGCAGTACTCGAACCAACACACGCATTCCTTTGCCTTACATCCCCAATGCGGGGTAGGTCAAGGCAAGAATGAATCCGCCACCTTGACAGGCAAAATAATACGCGCTTGATCGTGCTAATGTACTACCAATGGCTTGTGCTGGTTCTAGCGGTTGTTTGTACACACTCTGCCTTGTTTGTCTACATGAGAGAGAAACTCTCTCTTTTTGGGTTTATTTTTAGACACAACGTCTGGTTTTTACTCAATTCCTCTCTCATCTTCTCTCACTTAGGGTTTGGCATACATACTATAATTGTTATGTTTGTATTCTCCGTGCGTGGAGTAACGATTATGATGTAGTTCATGTCAAGGTGGCGGGGATATAAGGCAAAGGGATGCGTGCTTGGTTCGAGAACTACTATATCTAAGCCCTTCGCATAATTTTCAATACTTCCATTCACTTGCTCTTCATATCTTTTATTCTAGCAAACATTACTGTCCATTCTTGGAGCCTCATGGTTATAAGCGAACATTTCCTTCTTCATCATAATCGTTACTCATGGCACGGAGAAAACAAACATAACAAGTATAGTATGATCTGAGTAGCTATTGAGGTGAAAAGTCAATTTTGAAATTCATGAGACGCCACTGATCAAACTCCCGGTTATTTACCTGTGTGTACTCACCCTGTGTTTTACGATGTTTAATAGATTCCTATATACTATCTACTTACAGTAAGAACTCGCTCGGTTTTCCTGCCAATCACTATAAGAAATAAACCTAATCCTACGATACAAATTGTTCATGAAAGCTAATGCTTATCTGCTATAATTCATCACTAATATTATTTCATTTGTGCTCGAGAACTTCAAAAGAGGTCTGCCAATCACACACATATTGCTTCTGACGGCTGATTTGTCGCCGCCTCGTCACTCCATGGTCGAGGCCGGATTCGATAATCGATTTAACGACCGTCGTACAATCACTATCAGCCGTTTGCATTGCTTATGCAATATAATGACATCACCATATGCACAATGAACAATGTACGAGTACCGACGACCGAATAGAACAAGAACGATCCCGAGAGCAGAGGACACATGTATTAAACGTGACGTGACATTTTTTGCACCATCAACTGGAACCAACCCGTCCGTTTTCCCGGCGTCGTCAATCACAGCGTGTGTGGATTGTGGATTGTGCAATATTTCAATAGATTGGCGCGTATCAAATTCTATCACAGAATCGTATTTCCTAAAATGACGTGTGACAACTTGGTTCCATTTTTGGACGATAAATCATCCTGATGTTCTAGTTTTGAGCGTGTTATTTGAATGCTAGGTGCATATCTATTCTGAACACCCGCACATTCATGCATCAAATGAGCATTTGTGGAAAATAAAACACTGAAAAGTGATACGTCTCCTCTAGCCATATAGAGTATCGCGTCAGCCAGTCAGTCAGTCACGCAATGATGCGGGAAAACAGTACCTACTTAATTTACAGCTCATATTTTCGTCCCAGATCACAACAACTTGGTAGAGCAATCGTACATTTTAGTTTTGTTTCAGTACCATTCATTACACACTTGCTTAATTAATCAACCGTGTGTTACCTGCCCTCTTTTGGGGGGGTGGGCGAAGAAGTAACGGTACTAATTACTCCATCTCATGCGGTTGCTCTCAACAAGAGAACTGCATGCACCGGTTGAGTGTGCGTGAGTAGGTACCGTTTGTTGTAAAGGAATTTGAAACTTACGTTGCCACAAGTTTTGCTTCTGGTCTAATTAGAGGACCCAGATAAACTCTAACATCCACCATAAATTCTGACTGGACACTTTCGGCTGTTGCGTGAAGTTCAAACCAAGCGGGAAAATCCCCATCGAATGGCACACACTCATCGACCTCTCTTGAACTACACCACGAGAACCAAACCGACGACGTCGTTGTCGTCGTCGTCGGTATATGCAAGGTGAAAAGAAGATAAACAAAAACAAATCAAGTGATGTCGAATGCTCGAACGAAAGTGGAAGCTAGTCGTGAAAGGAAAGCGAGCGAAAGACCGCTGAGGTTGAGAAAGGATCGCATGCTAGTGTTCGGCGTGTTCGGCGCGGTAGAACCGGTTCAACTGCGAGTTCATGATCAGTCGCACACCAGTTTCTGGGTGATTCCAAGGGAGAGGGGACCACATATGCTAATCCAGTGTACTCGCACGCTTCTGCTTGCAGAGGTTTGTGTTTATGTGTGGTTATGAGGGTATTTGTAACGATATGATGCCGATTTTAATGGGTCGGCTGATTGGTATTTCATATGTGAAAACTATCATCCGCTTCGCTCGAGCCAGGCCGCGGTTCAAGATGTAGGTAGCCTTGAATGATTCGAGAATTGCCGGACCGGACGTCATCGAACCGTTGGTTGGGAAGCAGTGCGAGCGTGGTGATCGTACGGGAACACTCTCCAAATAGCTACCGATCATATGGTTGTGATGGTGGGGATTGACATGGATTTTTGGTATGAGATTTGATCGGAGCCGGTTTGCTGCGGAAAGTCGCGGGATTTTGGGGACTTTTACTTTCGAGCTTTCGCCAATTGGGGAGGCGCTGAATGCGACAACATGAATGATGATTTAGCAAATTAAAACATTTTTAAAATTTAGGATAACTGAACGTGAAATAGAAAAAGGGCAATAGAACTATTGTTGAGGGGCCCACAAAAATTAGATCCTAGCACACTATACAATGTATGCACATGTGTACGAGGCAACATTGCCCTTTTGAAGTTCTCAAACAGCAAACCATTATTATTCACAGATCTCGATTGTATTTGATGTTTAATATGAGAGTTGCTAAAACAAATAAAAAATAACAGGAATTAGAATGCTAATGCAAATTGACAAAGTTTTTTCACAAGGGCGTAAATGACAAACGTAAACAATCTCTTCTTCTGAAAATTCATCGTGATACAAAGTCTACCCATGTAGGCCACCCATTTATCGAATAGGATAACTGTTCCTCTGCAAAACGATTGTGGTTGATTAATGAAGCGAGTCTTCAATGCCGAGTAATTTGCCGACAAGTAATTGCTTACATTATTAAAGAGTGAGTCGATAATTATTGTGTAAATAATTACGGCTATAATTACCTATAATTGTTGTATATGTTATTATTTTAGCTTACATCCGTCGTTTGAATTTTAGGGTGAGTTTGAGTTCAACATTTGCGATAGATCCTTCTTCAGAAGCTGTACAGTCGTTTAAGGTACGTTTTTCTCATTTTGACGTAGTACTACGTCTGTGTTTTCAATACTGGGGCACACGTTCGAATTGTGAAAATTTGTAGCGTCACGAAAAATATAGGGTTTTAACGTTAATAACTAAGTCATTTCACGATTGATTTCCAAAATGTTTGCACCATTTTCTTCGCTTCGACATTTTCTACGCTTTGATTCGAATATTTGAAACTATTGATGTTTAACAACTATTGTAACTAACTATTGTTTAACTATTATAATTAAAGCATATATAAGGTGATGTCTTATAACGGCGATTTTTCAGAGTAAATTTACTTAATGCGCAATACTTTCCTACCACAGACTTCAAATTTAAGTAATAAACGTCTCATACGTGGTAATGCACAATATATAAGAGGAACACTTTCGCAAAATTTCTCAGTCGTTTGGCAGAACTGGAGCTGTGCGGAGCAAGGAGTCAGCATGGATTAGCAGCTGGCGCTTGGTGATGGCATTTACCAATGTAGTTTCATTCAGCAGTGCACTGTGGTCCAGATCACGAATTTACAAGAAAACATGCTCCCAGCGCCTGAACTTGAAACTTTACAGCAAAGTGATGTTAAAATAAGGGTGGTCCCCATTTTCACGGAAATACAGAAACTAACTTTTTATTTGCAGAAATAGACGTTAACATTCTCAGGCAAAATTGTGGTGCAGAAAATTTCATGGAATTTGCACATATACATTTTTTGTCGCTTGAAAATTGACCGATAAAGAGCAATTTTCCCTCATCAACTTAAGGAGTACCATAAAAAAATGTGTGTGTGTGTGTGTGTATATGTGTGTGTGCGTGTGTGTATATGTGTGTGTGTGTGTGTGTGTGTGTGTGTGTGTGTGTGTGTGTGTGTGTGTGTGTGTGTGTGTGTGTGTGTGTGTGTGTGTGTGTGTGTGTGTGTGTGTGTGTGTTTGATATTTGGTAGCCAACTTTTGGTAAGGCGCAGCGTGTAACGACTTAAGTAGTCCACTTCGTCAAAAGACCGAGAAGGTTTGAATTCAAATGCAGACCATTTCCATTCCGTCCTTTTTAGGACGACCAATTTTATTTTGAGAGTATTTGATTTGAGTTTATCTAACATTACTTTCAAAGTTCTTACCAATGGTGGCTTACTTACGGTGCTTACTTACGATGACTAAAGCAATTTTACATTTCTCTTCGTTATATACCTTGAGCATTGTGTACAATATCTAACACGGCTCGGAAATGTAAACGGAAATGTTATCCTAGTATTCCGAAGCGTAAATATAGAGCAAGTTTACGGAAACGCAAGCCAAGTAAAAATTTTACAAATGGCTGTCGTCATGAAAAATTGAAACACCGGACGCTCATATCTCGATCGTTTCTTGATAGATTTTTGAGATTTTTGCTCTTAACAACTAGAAATTTTTACGACTAAAGGGTGTCCACGATGAAATTGCCAAACTATGAAATTGCTCTAACTTTTTAACCGTTGGGTAGAATTTAATGAAGATTTGGGTGGATTTAGTTCATAGTGCATTATTTACATCCTGCAAGTTAAAGTCCTGTGATCAAAACTCGCGGAAATGGAGTCGAAAGAACAGCTCGTGCGTGATAAAATCTTGCGCATTCATCACGAGAACAAGGATCTCTCGCATCGTTTCATCGCTAAAACGTTGGGAATCGCGAATTCCACGGTGTCGCGAGTGATTAAGCGGTTCGAGGAACGGTTGACCACCGATCGGAAGCCCAGAAGTGAAGGAAAAAGTATTCCGTACAACACCAAAAATCACAACCGCGTAGTTGGGGCCTTCAACCGAAATCCGAACGCCTCCGTTCGGGATGTGGCTAAGAAGCTGCACCTATGCCGAAGTTTTGTCCAGAAGGCCAAAACTAAGGCTGGGCTTCGAACGTTTAAGGTACAAAAGGCCCTAATCGCGACTAGAAGCAGAACAAGTCCGCCAAAACCCGTGCCAGGAAGTTGTACCTCAACATGCTGACGAAAGTTGAATGCTGCATCATGGACGACGAAACATATGTGAAGGCCGACTTCAAACAGATCCCCGGCAACCTGTTTTTCACGGCCAAGGATAAGTTCAGCGTTCCAGAGCATGTCCGCACTCAGAAGATGTCCAAATTTGCGAAGAAATTCCTGGTTTGGCAAGCCATCTGCACGTGCGGGAAGCGGAGTACACCTTTCGTGACCCAGGACACGATGAACGGACAGGTGTACATAAAGAGTGCCTCCAGAAGCGGCTGCTCCCTCTCCTGAAGGCCCACAACGTCCCAACAATCTTCTGGCCGGATTTGGCCTCATGCCACTACTCCAAGGACGTGCTGAAGTGGTATGCGGACAATAAGGTCAATTTCGTGCCGAAATGTTCAACCCTCCGAACACTCCGGAGCTCCACCCAATCGAGAAGTACTGGGCGATTATGAAGCAGCACCTTCTTAAACGACCTAAGGTAGTGGAAGACAGTCGAGGAACTGAAGAAAGTATGGGTTTACATGCAAAAAAACGGTTGATTCACAGGTTGTGCAGAATCTTATGGTCGGGGTTAAGGCTAAGGTGCGGGCATTTGCGTATGGACTGTAAATAAAATACGAGTAAAATGGTAAAATGAAGTTTAATAGTTATTTCTCAATCCCTGAAAATTTGATGGCAATGGGATGAAAACTCGAATTTTGCGAATCAATTTTGTGTGTGGCAATTTCATCGTGGACACCCTTTATTTACTTAACTATTTCGACTTTTACAAATAAAATATGAATATATTCTGTGAACATGGTGTTGGAAAACTTGAAAGAATGTTGCGTTCCAGCAAGTATCAAGAAATTCGCTATAACGGACAACGTTTTGAATTTCGAACATGATATTCCGAATTAACATTCTCTGCAGATTCCAATTAGTCCTGTTATGAATAGTTATTCTGTTGTGATTTGATTTGTATTGGATAGAATTTTACTTCTAGGAAGAAATAAATGTTGAGAAACTGTGGAACTTGAATGCCAACCGTATGCGCAAATTTCGCAAGCGCGATTAGGTCGAATATACAGAATATACAGCGAGCTCCCGTTTATCGGGCAAGACTGGAAGCATCCATAGATAATGCGTTGCCAACTAATGGTTGGGATGCTGGAGAAGGGCCTTCAACTGGAGGCCGTATCATCATTTAAACCAAACGGCCGACTTCAGGGCCACCAACTGCTTTTAAAAGAGTGTACAATAGAATTTTCTAACGATCTATTAGGAACATAACCACGCTATTTTGATCAAACTACGCCTTACGGCATGGGTAGGCGTTAAATGAAAACTTGAAAATAACTGAAACAGTTCAATTAGCGTTCAATAATAGCTTTATCGTTTCTCGATAGAATTTCGATATTTTCGCTTCAAACAACGGGAGTTTTCCGAAACTATCAACTATAAAACATTAATTACTGACTTTGAATTCCCAAACAGTCCCTGAACAATCTACAATGCAATAAAGATAATGGTCCAGCTGGTTGGTCATATTAACACAATCACTACATCAAGTTCCTTGCCCTTTAATCATACCAAAATTCAAACCATACCAGGGCCGCCAAATATTTTCTAAGAAGCGACTTCTCATTTACAGCTCGATTCAAAAACGTTATGATTTGGCCGGATCTAGCCAGCTGCCACTACTCTTAGGAGGTGCTAGAATGGTATGCTGCAAACAATGTTAATTTTGTCGTTAAAGAGATTAATCTTCCGAATTGCCCTGAGTTCAGACCGATCGAAAAATATTGGGCAATTGTCAAGCGAAAACTTCGAGGATGCGGTAAAGAAGTGATAAATGCATAACTAATGCGTTTAAAGTGGAATAAGTTCTCCGGTACAGTGTCACCAGCAACTGTGCAGTTTATGATGGCATCGATCACAAGTAAAGTGCGACAGTTCGTTCGAAACGGTGAAATGTAATAACTTGTTTTATATCGTTTGAAAGCTGAATTCATACTCTTTTGTTTGACGTTTTAATCAATCGTGTATGTTGTTTAATTCTTGAGTTGTGATCACATGAATGCGTCCAAAAATACTTTAAATCGGTCTTTACTTATGCTAACCTAACGTCCCATTAGAACAGTACCTCCGCTACGAAACTAATCAAAGGTATAACTTAGTCTACATCAACCGGTCGTGTTTATAAACACAACCCCTTTGTTTTTTGACAAGGTTTCGCTTATTCCAATCGATCAATGTCGCCTCTGTTCTAATACAGGCTCATTAAAAATAGTAATAATAATAACATTCATTACGCATTGGTACGTCAACTTTGCGTCCTACGTCAACTTTACGTCTTACGTCACTATTGCGTACAACCCCATTGGGCTGTCCCTTGTACTTTTTTTTTCATTTCCTCACCATTTCCTTTCGCCCTTCGCCTCTTCTTCGGTCTTCCAAAGTTCGCGCTTCATCGTGGTCAATAGGTTCCGTTCGGACGGAGTTCAGCACAGTTTGGTGAGTTCATGTCTTTCGGTACAAAAGTAGCGGAATAGCGGCATCAACTCAAATCGGGCCAAAGCAACGATTTTTGGTCATGCTGTCTCAAAAACGACTATAACCGTTTTAAGAGGCACTGAGTTTTGTAAATCTTACCGTTTATGATGCCTTTAGACACGAAAAGTTTACTCCGTTTTGTTGTGCATATGGCTTGCCAAATCAGATACATCGAAGCAAATTTCGCCAACTTCTTCCATTTGGAACGTTCATCCTCAGCTAACTTGTCCTTACTCGTGAACTATTCCTGTCCCGGCACTGGGTGGAATCCTCGTTGATGTAATTCTTATCAATGACGCTGCATTGGTATAACGTTAACAGCTTCGTGTAGAGTTTACGCGGAAACTGTCGTCCAGATTTGGAAAGTGCTTTTGAATCCGGATCGTTTCTTGGCCATTTGGACGAAACTTTACAAAACATCAAGTTTGTGTGCGCGAGGACGGGGGGAGGGGGGTGCAATCCATATTTCACTGACCCGCTGTGTTTTTTATGGAAGAAACCTGTTTGCACCTAGTTTTATTAATTTGTATTTAAAGTTCATAGACGCAGACATTTTTAGCCCTGCATATGAAAGGTGATATCTTTATTGTACATTCAACAACCCATTTCAATAATGTCTGTTCATATACAATAAGCCCCGCATGAACAATACCATGTATCAATTAGATACATGGAGAGCATTCACACTTCCAGAATTAAAAACTAACTTATTTTCTTATTCTGGCGCGTATTTAGAATTATAAATTTTATAAAAATAAGAAAAAAATGAACGATGTCACCGATGTTTTGTTTCTTCATTCTTCTGTCCCTTTTGTTCACATGCCTTTGAGTTGGTTGTCACACACTTAGATTTTATACAGAAATCTGTGAAATTTTAGCGAATACTGAACATTGCTAGAACGAATAGACATGAAGAGAAAGTGTATTGATAGTTCCCTATAGGGCAACGGCAGGCTTTGAAATTGAAAGATACAAGTTTGAAAACGAGCGGAGGGCATTTGAACGGTAGTATCCGATCAGACACATAACCCTTTGTCATACTACCCCATGCAGGATAGGCAAGAGGGGAAATTGGGCTCTTATACCGATCGGGCTTATACTACCTATTGCTTTTTTCTAGTTCTAGCGATTTGTCCCTTGCTGAAAAACTTTTCGTCGGAGAACAGGATTATAATTTTTTCCTTCGTCAACAAGGAAAGCAATCTCTTGGAACGGGTCACTCGTAGTTCCTTGGCCCGGTCTGTAATCAAGTGGCGTTTCACTCTGGCTCTGGAAGATGCATGCAGGTCTTCTTTGATGATTCTCCGCATGAATTTCTCCGAAACATTGGCTTCCTTTGCAAATTTTCTTATGGAACGCACCGGGTTGCGAGCAATTTTTGCACGGACCGATATGATCACGTTCGCCGTGCGTGCAAAGCGCGGACGTCCGCTTCCCGGCTTCCGCTGCTTAGGACCATCGTGCAGGATTATTTTTATGAGGTAAACTGTTGCCAAATGGCACCCTACCACCTTGGCAATCTCTTTCGGCTTCTTCTGGGCGAGCAACAAACTGGTGATCACTTCTTTCGCGAACATTTTGACGAATTTGCAATAAAACAAATAGAATGTTTGGATGCAGCACTTGAAAGTAAACATAAACAAATACACTTTCGACAGAAGTTAGTCACTAGCTACACGAATTAACCCAATACTCAAGTTTGAACATTTTCGCATTATTTTCTGCGGCACCCTGTATTCTGCAAAATGCCCCAGCTCACTGCGTTTTCTTCTTTATTTGACAATTCAAGCATATTCCTTTTTACAATTAGCTGATTGCATGCTCTCAGTGCTCTAAAACCACTTCCATAGTGAATAATTGAGACCTATCGATGCAGGTATTTTTGCATTAGTCTGATTGAGTGGTATTTACAATCATACCTTATGCCTAGGAAGTTGAAAAAAAATCCTTAACGAAAAATCAAACCCATCCACATCTACAAGCAGCATACTGTTGCTTTGAAGCTGACATTGAGCTAAGCAAGCACTCAAGCTACCAAATATTACTTCATACAAATGTCAAATCCGTTAAAAAGCGCAGGTTTCTAAAATATCCTATGATGTTTAACAACAGCGTTTAAATATTAGAAATTATGAAATTGTTATGCATCCATTAATTCAGATATTTCTCATTTTATCATTTCAGCGTAGTCGTAATCAAAACAATCATTTATAACAAGAATGTTAAGAAATAAAAGTTGTTTCCAGCACTATTGTGACTAAGAGAATTTCCTTCCAGCATACCTAGTTTTCCTACAAAAACGTCCATGTAAACTTCAAATAGTACGTGCCAAAACCCTTCCTTACAGAAGAGGGGTTCAAACACCGCTTGAACTATACACACCAAGCGAACAATATGACGTTGGGATGTTATCTTTTACTCACGTTCGCTATTTATAAACACAATTTTCGCACAACTTCTTAACACAATCTTCAAGTCGTTTCTAACATCAACTGCCGTGCCTAGGAAAGGCTTATATTATCCGTATGAATAATGTTCTGCATTCATTAAACGCCTCGGATCCGCAACGGTCCCCCGGAACCGAGTCACCGTTTTTGTTTGTTTTCCAGAAATTAATCAACTTAATGGTTTATCCGCTCGTCCTTTCCGTAGCATCCTGAAGAACCACTTTCTATTTCTACAGCTACTTCGATTCAAAATTCAACTAACGCTTGTTTTTTTTCGCCCAATGTAATATGATCATTTTCCACGATTCCTGCTGCCAACAAACACTTTCAACATCAACCAAAACAATGAATTTCCTCTTTCTGATTCACCAACCACCAGGATGATGATGTCAATAAATGAGAACGTTCTATTCACTACCGTACTACCCAACAACTCCGAGATACATTACAACCACATACGGACCAAATATCGAACAGAAATGGCAATGCTTGATTACATGGTGTGTAACCAACACCAGAAGGCCGTCTGTCTGTTTATGCACTTCATTGAGCCAAACAAAATTGGAACAACACCGTGGAAGATAATAATGCTGCCAGAGCTTTGCTCGATTCTCCTCATACGTCAACGTTGAGATTTTCACTCACTGACCGTCGAGGAGTTTTTGATGCAATAAAAGAAAGAAAAAATCCCACCGCTGTATAGGTGCGTCTTCGTTGGAAAGTGATTCCACGAATCATCGCAGATCCATTCGATCGGTATCGCAGAGAACCGAACTGTTTTAGCATTGCGCAGCTGAATTTGGTTGAGTTTCGCGACTGAAATCCTCCAGGAGAGGCAATGCCCGTCCGTCCCTTATGGTTTGTTGCTGTCAGCCGTTATTGTGTTTCGATGTACATACATAGCTCTCCTTCTTAGCGATCATTATGGTGGTAGAAGTCCGCCACAACCACCACTACCAACAGCCGGTTTCATTCAATGTCATTTGGTTTGCCGATTTGGCCCTTTCTGAAAGCTCCACCCGGACGTGTACATCGTGTACAAGCGGGGCGACAAGACAACAGAGAATGAAATCGATCATTGCATACACATGCATGGTACAACATACGTGGTCGACAATCGTCCAGAAAGTGGTTGCCAACTAGGTGAGATTCGCTTTTAGGGCGTATAAAAATGTGTTTGAAGAGACTTGTTATTGTGATAACATAGAACAATTGGAATTGTAAGAATTTGAAACTGGATTCGATTTGCCTGACCATAATAATTTGCAAAATAAAATGTGCGCAGTCATGAAAATTATATTTGACACACGACCGATACACAATACTGAGGGTTGACCATAATACCACGGGGACTGGATAGTCATGAAGAAAATGGACATAGTTTTTTAGGCTCAGGATGTACCAGCGCATCGGTCCCAAGCTCAATGATTCACCACTAAAACCATAATTATTCATAACAAAAACCCCTCAAACATTCTGTCAAAATAACCCAGCGGGTCAAAACAAGAATAATGATTCAATAACAACTGTGGCCAAGGCTGCCAGCAATGACAACAGCGCAAGAATGTATTGCAAGGTGCAAAGTGCAATGGGGTTGCCAGCAGCGAGTCAAAAACAAAAAAATCGCCAGTTTCTTAATTATTGTGTCTATATTTGATTTTAGAATTTATGTTTGCATCTTGTCATTCGACGTCATATTACGTAGTTGATGTAATGGTCAAAAACTAGATAAGACGATGTTTAAATTCCATTTGAAAATTACGACTCTCCGTCTTGTTTTCACCCGTACTCCTAGCTAACAGGTCAAGTGATAGCAGAAGTTGATAATCGTGTGTACTTTTGTTGTGGTTGATTTGATTGCAGTCTTGTAGGGAGGAAAACCCAAAATTTGGCATCAAAAGTGCATTTGTGATTAATCAAAATGAGCTGGAACGTTTTACAGATGGAATGGTCTCACCAAGTTCTGCAATGCGATGAAATTTAATTGATTCAAGAAATACCTTTTTTTTAAACCTTATATTTCTATGTTCACTTGTTAATATTTACATAAAATATAAAATTGTCTAAACTTAATAAGTTTTCATTTGTTTCAATGTGATAGCTGAAGAATAGACCTTATGGAGTTCTTTGAGGTTCGATTAGTGTTTTTAAAATCAGGATATACAAAATCTTCTGGTTCAAATGTGGCTAGTTTTGGCTCGAGATGCAGTATTTGTCTTCGTTGAAACCTCCATATTTCCCTGCTGCTTTGACAATGGAACAGCTTGTGTAGAGTAGTTTCGGACATGTCTCGCAATTGGGGTCATCTGCCATGCCTCGTTGAAATAGCAAATCTCGATGCCTTATCTTCTGGTGCATTACCACAAACCAGTTGAATCGCTGCGTTGATGACAGAATTTTGTTATAAAGGAGTTTCAGGACGGTCTTCCAGTCACGTTAATCCAGGATTCGGTTTTAGAGCCTGAAAGTGGAGATATATTGCTTGGGACGATGCTGTACTGATCAATTGATGAGGTAACCAGGACATTTCGGTTTGCAGTAGTCTTATATGGTTGAATATTGCTGGTACTGGAATATTCAGATTCTCTAGGAAGCTACTCAAAAATGGAAGTTGTCTTGTCGTTTTAATCGCGCGGTTCAAAAAGAGAGCTTTCGATTTTGTCTCTGGACAATGCAGGTTAAGACTACCTCAAGATTTTGGGAGCATCAAGTTGGCAAACGCTATTCTTTGAAAAGCTTGGCCATACCAAATGAATTTCCCGATTTCTGCCTTAATTTTAGTGGCAAATCATTTTGTGAGTGGAATATTTGAGGCCATATACCAAAGTTTTGAGGTGATGTTCGAGTTGATAAGAACGACTTTTTTGTATTGGATTCAACTTCCTCGAATGATGAAACCAATGTCGGGTTCTCAAACCGCTAAGAACGGACTACAGTTTTCTGCTTGTTCAAAATTGCACCGGAAGCTGAACCATATTCATTGAATAGAGTAGCAACTTGAATTACTGGATTGGAAACACTTGGACCTAAAATTTAAAAAATTTCGGCAATCTTTGAACGCGACCATTTCAATTTTTCTTCTTCATTATCAAATATCTTATTTTTTGTAAGATACTAGCTGCGTAACTAGAAATGAGAAGGAAGATTAGTATTTTCCACAGCTAAACAGCTAATATTTTCTAGGATTCACTAGCTGCGTGCTGAATAGCGTCAAAACCCTAGTAGCACACTTGTTGCCATTCAGTTGTGATAACATAAATATGACTTGCTAAGTCATGATAATGTTACTACAACTAATTATGATCGTAGTGCGCTATTTGGGAATCTATATGCTAGACCCGGATAAAATAGATAGAATAATCCTTTAGAGGTAGTTCGCCACATATACACTGTTTAGAAGCAGTTTACCAGACGTACAATAGCGCTCAGGAAGACGCATAATGGCTGCATAGTTCCTTTAAAAACCACAACACAACACACCAGTGACCAAACAGCAGTCAAACAGTGGGTTTATCAGGTTGAATCGGAACCAATGAACCCAAAGGTTAGTTTGTCAGCCAACAAAGTCATGGTATCAGTTTTTTGGGAAGCACACGGTATAATCCACAAAACCTTCAAAATTTGAATGTATTTATTCATACGTATGCAGTTCCCATGGCATAAATCCATGAATTGCGGTATGAAGGGTTATGCTGCGTGGCATGTGAGTCGACACGACTCGCTCTCACTTACGAGGTGACAATTGTCGCCTCGTGTGAGGTGACTCTCCATTTGATTTGCACGGGGACTATTGTCACCTCGTATGTGAGAGCTCACCCGCCACGCAGAATAAGGCTGACAGTCTGCCATAAGAAATCAATAGCAACAGATATCAACCGTAAAAGCTGAATTCCGCTGGATGACCGGAAAATGTTTCGTTTTGGATGATGAAAGCTTCTTCCCTCTCTCAAAAACCCACATCCCAGGAAAAGATCGATATTATTCTGATAACATTTCTACTGGACCTCCGAACGTGAAATATAAGTTTAAGCATAAACTTGAGCAGAAGGTGATGATTTACATTGTCATATCTGAGGAATTTCCAAACCATGGTTCAAGCCCCGCTTTTTTCAACCATATCATGCAGATGGAAGCTGCGTGTTTTGGCCGGATAAAGCGTCGTAAAATACAAGCGTTCTTGGAAAGCCCAAACATCCCGTATGTACCAAAAAAAACGCAATCCAACTAATTTGCCCCAGTGTCGCCGGTTGAAGATTTCTTTGGATATTTGAGTTCACTGGTGTACTAATACAACTGGAGACCCAAAGACTGTAAACAACTGGCTATTATAATCAAACGATAAATTCGCCACATTAATAATGAAGCTGTACAACGCTCCTGTTTAAACATCAGGACAAAGCTTCGTCGAACAGCTGATGACAGACCGAATTCAAATTTTCACAAATTTTTTTTTAAAGCGGTGAGACGTGCTTTCAAAATAAATCAATCAGTTTTCCTTACTATAAACAAGTCTTTTTGTTGTGGGCCTTAAGTAAATTTTAATGTTTTAGCTATACCCCAGTAATAAGCACTATCAATACTCATTAACAAATAGTTTGGAACTCAGAAAAGATGAAACCTTTTAGTGTCACGTTTGACAGGCGAATAAATCTGGATTTTTTGATAAAATAACACCTCAATCTTTGACGTGGAAATTTCACAGCTAACTGACTTCAAATTATTTGAAAAACAATAAGGTAAATATGATGATTTTTTTTTTCAATTTGATTGCATCATTTCATGACGGTATGTATCAAACTAATACTGTGGTATGTAAATTAACAGGATTGAGTCACACAATTCGGACAAAACAAGATTAACATGAAAAAATAGCGATTTTTCCAACTTGACTATTTAAGCGAGCACGAAAATCGCATGTTGACTTCCAGGTAAATTTAACTATAATAAGAGCTATGTTTCGGTTTTTTCAAAGATGACGATTATTTCCAGTGTGTCTCGTCCACATGCGCAACCTGTTCATTGAACAGGCTGCCAGTTCAGTTGTTTTAATGAACTATCCATCAAGATGCAGCGGTCCATGCAAATTTGTTTTCATCTCTTTAATTTCTAATATAGATTCTGGCCGTCTTTTAAGAAATAATTATTTCTGTTCTACACTTCGGAAATGAGAAAAATATAATTCATATAACTCAACCGCAACGTAAACAACTTCGCGAAGAACTATCAATGCAAACCGGTTGCTTTAACTTTCAAGAAGTTAATCAATAGGTGATCTTATTGTTTTGACGTTCGTAATTTTTGTAACATCAAAGGGGTGAGTAAAATATATGAATTTGTTACAGTGAAAAATCCAGGTTATTTCTAGTCTTAAGCCAAAATTCCAGCTAAATAACTTCACGGGAATTAAATGAAAGACAAGACTCTAAACATGACTAATTTGTATGAAAATCGGGAGTTGGTCTTACTGAATTATCCGTCACTGCATATCGCTTAAATCGTGCATTGAAATAATACGGCTTAACTTTTATTTTCGTGATTTATATGAAAGCAAAACTGATTTTTTTTTCTTTGCTGGGAGTCTTAAAACCATAAATCTGTTACCACAATGAATAGTTTGACAAAATATTGTTTGCGGTTATCTAGATGGATCGTCCTAACCAACCTCGCATTTTGAACCTGTTTTCCCTACGGTAAATGATCATTTTTTTCATGTCGGGTATCTTCATCACTACCGTACTGGGGTTTGTTCTCCAGATCTCAGAGGATTCTAGTAGCCCTTTGCTGAAGAAATTAAATCTTTTGTGGAAGACTGCCGGGCAGTGGCATAACAAGTGTTCTGAGTTTTCTTTATCCGTGTCACAAAATCGACAAGAATCATCTTGAAGGTAAATGGTAAATGATTTATAAAAACAAGCTTCTTCATTAATAAGTTTTTTTTCTGATGGGTATTTAGGAAGTTTTTTATTTGTAAGCTGAATTGAATTTAAAATTCAATCAAATTTGGCACTATATTTAAATAATAAATAAAATTACATTCATAATAATCAACATATTTCAGATGAGAGACTATTGAGCCTATAGTTGGGATATTATCTCGAAACCACTTCTCATTTCGGTTTCAAACCACTTCTCACTTCGGTAGCAAAAACCATCCTAAAAATTACGACCTTGAGAGACTTTGTACCTGACACAACTTCCAACTAATATGTTCCTGGACAAGGAACTTGACGATGACTCGTCAAGTGTCGATATAATCTATCATTTGATCAATTTTTTTGTTCGTTATTATTTATTTTTATTTTAAAAAAAGACCGCGCGTAGCGTAGTTGCTACTCCGTTACCGATCAGAACTAGTGTAATCGCACAGAGAACCACATAGATGGAGCTTGGAGCCACATAGATGGAGTAGCTTTGCATCTTCAATGTACAAGTTCACTAATTCTATTTATACCGCTCCGGCGCCGGCGCCGCTCCAGTACCGGCGCCGGCCACGTCCTCACGGTCTTTGGGGAGGGGGGAAGGATGCTTAGTTTGACAATCGTTGGTTAGAGACCGTATTTACCTCTGCGTCTCCACAAAGTGGATAGTTTTTGTGTTAGTGAGCCAGTTTTTTTTTTTATTTTTAGATCATGGATTCACTGTGGTAAGTGATGCGATCAAAGAGAGCGCAGTAGACTGCTTTTTTTTATTTTAAATCTAGTGGTGACAGAAAGAGGCAAGTGACAAATGACAAGGAAGGGGACGGGCCTGGGATTGAACTCCCGACCATCTGCTCAGTAAGCAGAACGGATAACCACTGAGCTATCCAGCCACGTCAATCAATTTTTTTGTTCGTTATTTATTATTAACTCACATTATTATTTATTTTGTTATTGTCTCTTTTCTAAATTCAGCCTCGAAAGAATCAAAAACAACACCCGAAGAGATGTTTTATCAGCCCTTAAGCGTTTTAAAGCAATGCGTTCATCTGTTTCTAAAAACACTACAAAACACTCACCCCTACCTAATCCTTATCCCATCTCATGGCGACCATGTTGCCTTCATGTGGCAAATCAACCATTATCCCTTCATCCTTTCCAGCCTTGGATTGACTTGCTCTTTTAATACCCTACCATGTGCTGCAAAATGAAAATGAAATAACAAAACTTTCAACTAGCAAGCGAAGTCTCACTAAATGAATTATTATTTTGCCTAAAATCTGGTTTCCAACATCAAAGTGAAATTGGAAAACCAGGAAAATTTAAATTTAAAATGAGGAAACTTTACTTGATCACTTTGAAAATAATAAAAAATAATAAACTGAAATCTCAACAAGGATGTCATGTAAATTGAGACACTGACAATATAAAAGGGGGTTGTTATGTATCTTAACTGTAGAAAGAATAATAATTTTCCGAACAAATTTGAGTCAATTACTATAAATTGTATTGTTTACCAATTGTTGAAAATCCTAGCATATGGAATGAATCGTAGAACTATGGGAATGACAATATGCATTTTACATTTATCTGATTCATGAACAATAATATTTATGGTCAGAATAGATTTTAATGATATTTTATATTATTTTATTTTATTTTATTTTATTTTATTGACGTATAAGGGGGCGAGGCGCCAGGTCACCAGTGTGAGTACAAGAACTCAAACCTTACATAATACATCAGGGGATAGTTGAATGGGCTACGCAACGTTTCTTCCCATGGGGGATTTGAATTTTGCGAGATACACTATTAGTGCACACTAGAAGTGTACAATGATATTGCATCACTACCCACAGGATTGGGGAGGGGGGGATAATTGTTGGCATGTAAGGCTGTAGGGAGAAGAGTTTACATCAATCATTTGCAAATATCTAGAGTTTTTTTTTTCATTGGACGAATCTGCAATTGAGAGACTCTCTTTGATTACTTTCTCTTTCATTCATATTCCATTCAATTATTTGTAGAGTATGGTAGCCAGCACTGTTGTGTTTATATCTGTACTAAAGAATCCCTCAAAAAAATTATAATGGCGCTGTAATAAATGAAAGAGAGCGAGAGAGGTGAGAGCCTCTCATTGTTAGATTCGTCCTTTTGAAAAAATATAATCTATTACCTTGTGATTAACTGTCAACGATATCTTCCAAAATACCTGTTTTGCTTGATATTACTATAATTCAGAACTTGTTCTCTCGTTTCAAGATGAGATTTTGCTTCTTGTTTGGGGGGTTGGTCTTGAAATTTGTTTTGAGTTCTTCAGCAAAACTTCTTTTTGATGACAAGGTAATTCGCTCATTGTCGATGCGTACCTTAAAAGCTTTTGATATGTTGAGAGGGTAATACATTTATTACTTATCTTAATTTTTAGCTTGCGTCTGTTGTGACTAGTTCATTCGATCCGTGTAATGTTTCGTTAGAAACAGACAGGATTTTTCATCCAGTTTCGGGGGCTTTGTTTTGAATTGTATTTGAAATTCTTCAACAGGACTTCATCTTGATGACGTAGTATATCGTCAATTGCCGATGCGCACTGTAAGAGCTCCACTTTTCTTCAAAACTTGGTATCTAGAATGAAGTAAGCAAAATCGCCTCACGGTAGAAAGCTCTGATACAAGTGTTACCGCTAGCAACGGAACGAACGAGCGAGCGTAGGTGGCCGTTGCGAAGCAAACAAGTGAAAATTTTCATTCCATGTACAACATTGACAGAATAAAGACGCAAACTTCAAACCTCAAGCGAAATCAACCCTCTAAAGTCCTGAAATTCCACTCCCCCCGACCGAAGAACTCTGTTCCAGTATTCGTAACCGTTTCTTTAGTGGCAAGAAGCAACAAACGAACCATCAGGTACGAACCGTCAAGTGCCGAGCAACATCCCTGGTTGTCTCCCGTTCCTGACATTTTGGTCCTTCACCCCGGCAGGTACGAACCGTCAAGTGCCGAGCAACATCCCTGGTTGTCTCCCGTTCCTGACAACAAGCATAGCATCTTGGGTTACCATTTCCATGTTCATCTCATCTCATAGCAATTTGCACAATTTGAAAATGAAAGATCGACGCGTAACCATCGGATTTCTAACTTTTTATTTAAGTTTAATGTTATTTATTTTTGGAAGTTGAAAGTAACTTAATAACAAAAGGAACAAATTCATTCACATATCAAACTCCTATAATTCCGAATATTATGAATAATGGATCATGAGATGAATAATGGAACAGGCTCCCCTTGTGATAATGCTTTCCAAAAGTGCGCTAGGTTGTGATAATAAAGTATGCAGATTTTTCAACTGCGTTTATATGATCAAGTGCAACATTCCAACTATTCGCAAATTATGTACTTGACCATCGATCACTATCTCAGTATAATAATGTTTGTCGATAGGAAATACTGGAGGATTTTCAGACGCATTTTTAGGCTGCATTATCACTGATCTGGCAACACTAGTGTGCTTCTTTCCAAAATGGTAAAGAACCAGACCAGCCCTGGGACCTGGTAGTTGAAGTTAAACTACCTCAAGGTTTTGCCAGAGCCCAGGGCTTTTTAATTCGTATTGCTATCTTAATACTGTTTGTATTCGCTCGACTAGTCGAATACTGCCCGCCGATTATTGTGAATAAAAATATATTAACGATAACAATTTAATTGTATTAATTAATTAAAACAACTTACTGGCTTTTTATCGTGTCAAGGAAACAGACTATGAGTTACTCCTTTGAGCAGCTTTAAAAAGCGATTACTAAATTAAGTATCTGCTCTTTTTTTCTAATCGTTATTCGATTACCGTGCTGTCCCATTAAATCGGATAATCCTCCGTGGTGTGTTACAAACAAATTTGTTTCAAATGTTTACCTTATTCCAGAATAAATCAGAATATCTGGACGCCCTGCATCACCAACACCACCGTAGTTCTGGTTTTGACAGAAGGAATACAACCAAAAGTCGGGCAAAATAATGACAGCAATGGTGAGGAATGCAGCAACCCCCCAGAAAATCCCGTCGCATCTAAAAATGTAGCTTTTACGCCCCGAGGGGATCCCACGGGGAAACCAACTACCCTCGATGAGACAGTGCATTAAATCCGCGGATTTCTTACATAATCAACATTGTGCAGTAGATTATTTCAATCACAATCAGCCAACACAGTCAGCAAAATTAAAGCAACAATAAAACCTCCCTTTAGCACAGTGATGAGAGAGAGATAGAGGTGTACAAAAATCTTACCAACTTAACACATACACAAGATTCAGGCAGCAAAAATCGGCCAACACCACACCACTCGAACCTCGGAACCGAGGAGGCAGAAGCTGATGGAGCGACAATCCTTTCCGTTTTTCCAGTTGGAATCCCCCGCTTGGTGCAAGCGTAATCTGTCGTAATCCAGCCCGGAGTTGGGAACCACTATTCAATCCGTTGGATTTTATGCAAAATTACATGCACAACTTTTGTTTCTTCTTCGAGCACTGCAAAAACCAGCCAAAAGCAGCACTTTCTCCCGTTTTTTTTCCTCACTTTTCACCACACCAACAGCAGAAATTTTTAACAACCACTACGGACAATTTTTAGTGCACTCTCTCGCTCTGGCATCTGTACTGACCGCCTACTGCGTCCTACTCTAACACTCACAACACCACCCGACCGAACGACAAGAGGGACGACGGCGACGTCGATGAAGACGATACCATGTACGATTTTTTCGGGGAAAGAAAAACTGGAATTTCGCGTCGCGATCGCCACCCAAACTACTCAAACCCGCTTCCGTATCACTACTCCAGAAACCGATAGTGTTTTATCTACCTTCCGATTAGAATCGAGGCCACTCCGCGGAACCACACAGTTGGAGCTGATGAAGCAGTAAATTTTTCTGACGAGGCGGCGGTGACGATGATGACGAGCAGCAACGGCAAAAGCAGTTTGCATTTCGATTCACCGGACGATGACTGATCGTCGCATCGTTTGCCTGCCTTTCTCGCTTGCGTTGCTGCTGCGTCAGGCGGGGAGCATACAGGCCGTCAGCATAAAATGAGAGGGAGAGAGGACTTTTGACACATTAGATTGACGGGGTGAACCGGTGGTTTGTGATCCATTTATAGGATTTTGGTAATGAAGCATAACATTCATTATGTAGGTGGCGTCCCGAGCAGATGTTTTGGAAACAATACGGTTTATATTCTGAAAAAATTCTATCGTTATACCGACAATTAAATCATGCTCAAGACGACTATCGCATATAATGTTTACAATAACCATTAAAATGGTCGAATTCACTACTTCATGGTATTCTTGACTCACGGACAGAGATGATGCATGATTGATATAACTTTTGCCAGAGTTATCCCAAGCTTCGAAGATATTCTTGACATAGTTAATTTAAATGGTTATTTGAAAATGATTTGATGTTTACATCAAGCATATATTTCATTTGAATCAACGTTATTGAACATCAACCATTAAATGCAATCAAGCATACATGTCATTATTTGAATCCGTGTTTATCGTTGAATCACTCATATTGGAAGGTTAGGGCACATAGCAGCTCTACTGAGCCTCGTGGCTGCCATCCGCACTCAACGACAAAGCGAAGGAAAAAAAATATCATGGCGGCGGCAGATCACTCGGTTGACTTGGACGACGACCTGGTTGAAGAGTTTTATGTTGACGAAGAAGTGGTAGAATTATTGAAATCGTTTGGATTATCCGCGGCGGGCATCGAAGAGTTTGTAGGTATGTAAGCAAATTGTAACTATTCTTCAAAGTAGTTTTAATGAATTTTGATTTCAGCTAACGGGTACGACATTGATGCGCTACAATTAATCGAGCGTGAAGAAGCAATTTGCTGTCCACTCCTAGGGTCGCATGTTGATAAGAATGATATTTCCAATTTTCAAACATTGTTATATGTTGTTTAATTTCGTAATATCCAAAGAATATGTGTTAATTGAGTAAGCGATTGTACGGCATTTCCCAGAAAACCATTTTCGGAAAACTATTTCCCAGAAGACCATTTGCCGGAAGAGACCGTTTCCCGGAAAACCATTTCATGCGGAATGAACAATTTCCTGAAACCTCACATACCGGAATGTACCATTTCCCGGAATTTATTTCTCACGACCAAATATGTTCATATTTTCGACTGTTCATGTTTTGTTTTGATTCACACAGACAGAAATTATAGAAAGAGTGCCTTTTGTATACTGCTTCCTTTTTGCATGGCAGTAAGTAGTGCACAAAAGGAGCGAGCTTCCTTAGAGCACCATCTCCAATGCTTCCAAGAATTATAAAAATTGTTTGAAATTGTGTGGAGCTGAGGAAAACGTACAGTCCATTATCCATACCTCCGATTGATTTAGTCTATTTATAACTGAAAATTTTCGCGTTTCTTAAATACGGATTTTGTACATACAACAAATGTATCGTATATTGTATGAAACATTCATATTGCTTTTTTATGACTTATATAACAATATGTCTCTTGTATCCAAGAACAAATAGCACAGTGCTGCGTAGGGTTTATTCTTCACTCAAATTTCGATCCCTTTGCAGCGGGGCTTGGGGGCGGCACAGCACCCCATCGCGGGGGTATGGGGGCGGCAGCCCCCCTTATATTCACTGCATAAGTTTCCTTAATTCGTCCCAGCTTGACTATGATCAGACCTTTTAGAATATCTAGTATCGGTTATATATTTATAAACGTTTACTTATAGATGTTGAATCGGTTTACAATTGACGTCGCCCAATCAGTGCTAATAGATTTTTTAAGTATGGTTGACATCAAAAAACTTTAAAATGTAACTACCACATCATCAACTAAAATAACTCACCGAGAGCATGCACATTATTTTTAGGAATGTTGGCATTAAAATTTTTGCTGTACAAGTTTATTCGCATAACATTTCGCATTTATGCGAATAGCTTTGCAATCGCTTTTGTAACAAAAATTTAATTCAATAACAAATTGTACGTTTTCGAAAGGACAAAATGTTAATATGAATTGTATTTTAAACTGCTGATTGGTATTTATCAGATATTTTCCCTTCTTTCAAGCATGAGCTGTTCTTTCAAAAAAAAATATGCTCAAATAATTACTAATTTGTATTCTTAGGTTTCAGTTTATGGTATTTATGTTTCGCAAAACTAGATAAGGCAGTGATTGAAATAAAAAAATTAGAGATAAAAAAAAAATCACATTCTCTGTGTTAACAAAAATTCCGGAAAATGGGTTTCCGGGAAATGGTATATTCCGGAAAAAGTATTTCCGGGAAAAGGTCTGTTCCGGGAAATGTTATTCCGGAAAATGGTCTTCCGGGAAACGGTTTTCCGGGAAATGGTTTTCTGGGAAAAGTCATACAATCGAGTAAGCGTTCCTATAATGGTGGTATTTTAGTGCAAAAGAACATATTGCACTAAAATACCACCATTATAGGAACTTTTATCGTAAATTTAATGATTTTTTTTAATTTTTGGAACCAACCATAACATCATTCGAACGAATCTCTGTGTATGCTTAAACTAACCATCCGATACCATTAGTTCAACCCTGAAAATAGAGGTCAAATTCAGCACAAACGATAATTGAGATTTATCATGAGAATCAGAGAGCTGTCAAATCATCAACAATGAATATTGTTGATGTTAGCATAATATGGTTGATTCAACCCTATTTTATGCTCTAATTAGATCATCGTGGAACAATCTCAAAAAAGTATTATATAAAAGTCAATGCACAAATATGCTTGATCGGGACCGGAATATTATTGATATGACTTTATTTTTTTCTCCGTGATATGCTCATGGTAGCAAGGACTATTCCGACATTATGGCAAATGTTGGATCAACTATTTTTAATGGTCGTTTTGACCACGATCATAGTCGGTTCAAAAGCAGTATACTGCAATAGTCATCCTAACCCCCAATAATGGTAAAATTGACTATCGAATTTGTCTCTGTGTAGTAAAGAAAGACCACCGACAAACCGACATGAAACTAAACCTTCACTATTGATCAAGAATCCTTAACGACCGATTCAAATGTGCAGCGATCCCATCTGTCAAAACCTATAGATACATTTTATCTAGATCAAATAAATGTGTCCAGAATTGCTCAGACATGGACCTTCTTATCAAGTTTCCAAGCGAGTTTGAGGCTTCAATAAACGATCTCAGCGACACGAAGATTGTCGCTGCGAAAACCACACTTTTCCCTTATTGTGGGGGAAGGCAAGCTTTTCGTACAACACTTATTTCAGTGCAAACTTCGAGAGCGCTTCTCCAACGGCCTGGAGTTTTAACCTCTATGTTTGACTGAGTCCTAACGAAGATTCCGACGAGATCTCGAATTCACAAGGAATCAGGGAGTGAGCTCCGCACTCCAGAACGAGCAGACTATGGTTGCAGTTAACTCGTCCCAGCTTCAGAGTTCCGCAGAAAGATTCGATGGTTGCAGATCTATCCCGGAACATGGAACTTCGAACTAAAGAAATACTATGGTTGCAGATTCCTTAAGTCGAACTTGATTTATTTCAAAAATATATACAATAGTGATCTTAAGCCTACGAGGTTGAATTCTCGATTTATAACAAAGTATATAATCCTAGAAGCTCTTATGTAATTTTCTGGAACTTTCCACAACCAATTAAATGCCGTTGATTTCCTAATCATTCGACGCTTATTCTATGTGACGCTACATTCGTCGTTGAAGAGGTTAACCTAGTTTTTATTTCGCTTACGTTCTATGTCCCTTTCAGACCTGGGATTTCCCATTACTTCCTCACACTTTCATCTTTAAAGTAACTCAGGTCTGAAGAGGCATCTTGCTATAATATTGCGCATTTGTAGCGTTTTTCGCTTGAGTCGTATCCTTGGCTTAAGCGCAGCACAGAGTAAGGATAGTGTTTAACGTCAATCGCGCCTGCTCATTTGCTGCGCGTGGGCGTGTTTTTCTTATCTCGGGTGCGTGAGGCGTTCTCACCCGTGAGTGATGTAGCTTATTATGTAAACCCAACCATTCCTTTTCGTCCTGCTTTTCATTTCTTATCCTTAAATTTAGAGTCCACGTCGCGATACTCTTCTATGACGATACGATGGCTTATAACCTCTCAATGCAAGATCGAAATTAATTAGCACGCGGTGACAAAGATAGAGTCAGTAATATGATTTGAACAGAAATATTAAGACATTTTGTGTTGTCATTCATGTCGGTTTGTCGCTGGAAAGACTAGCACGGGGTCGAGGTTCCTAGGCCCTATGTGGCGACAAACTAAGATTGTTACGGATTCTTAAATTTATAATTTTTACTAGTTATTTTTATGCTTTTCCAAAACTAGACGCAAATTTAGTTTCTGAGGAACTAAGCAATTTTATCTTCATCGAACACAACATAATGATAACTTCTTTCAAATATAGGGTAGGACAGAGCAAGATGACTACCCCAAGTTCATTACAAACTTTATCCATGAAAATCTATATAAAGGGTTAGAAAACCATAGATCGCTTCTCTTTTACTACTTTTAAGGATATTAGGTGCCAAATTTTTCATTATGTATGTTCAGAACTAACTGTCAAAAACGTATCCACTTAAACACTTAGATTTTTACAGAAACCTGTAAAGTTTTGCCGAATTCTCAACAGCTGAACGTTCGGTAATCCGATTTAACGGATTTCAGTGCAATTTACCGAAATCCGTTAAATTGGATACCGAACGTTCAGCTATTGAAACTCGGTAAAATTGTACATATTTCTGTAAAAAATCTGATGTGTACGATCAATGTCCAGAACCCCGGAAGATGAGCAGTGAGCACCCCTGTGAATCAAGATGAACATCCTTTCTAAAAGCAATTACATTTTCGTTACAAATTAATTCTAAGCCAAAGGAGACTGCCCAAAAACTAAGAAAAAACATTTGGGAATACCATTAATTTCTTCACGCTTGTAGAGGAGGAGGGGCGGTGTTGTTTCGAAAATCCTGACGATTTATGAAACGAAATTTAGACGGTTTAAAACACGTGACGAAGTAGGTGAATAAGAAATTTGCTATTTTTTGTGTGACAAAACAATTGGACCTTCTCTTGTTTTTACCCCTCAAAAGTCGTTCATAAAAGCGTATGAAGCCCTCTGTTTTGTTCGTGCCCAGGCTGAAATAAAGCTAACAACACGCTCTTATCAAAAACAAACATGTTCATTATATTACATAGAAAATTAACAAATCAATAATCACAACATAATTATCCTGAAGTATTGCACACTGTACCCACGATCACAAATCTTGCCTACGGACAGCAAATTACCTGCGAGGGACCGTACATGGTACACGTCGTTGAGCGTAACGTTCCTCTGGATACCGCTTCCTGTCAGCGATACTACTTTACAGCTTCCAGTACCACCGGACTTGATACGAGTATCATTAGCTAAGCAAATTTCCACGGACTTACTGCGATCAACTTTACTCAGCAACTTCACATCACTCGTCATGTGCGACGTTGTTCCAGAGTCCAAGTACCACCTACTGGCATCACAGGGAGCAGTAGCGACCAAGCACATTTCCATTACACCAGGATCTTGCGCGCAAAGGTTCGCTGTTTCAGCATCCTTCTCTTTTCCCGACTTGTCACTCCGCAAATTTCGGATACACGCGGCGAAAATGTCCCGGTTGATGACAATAATGGCAAATCACTTCTTTCTTCTTCTTGTCCTTTTTGTTTTTACTACACGCAAAGAAATCACTCTGCTTTGAATCAACAAAATATTTTGTTGGTATTCAAAACAAAGTTTCTTTTTGTTTCAATTCATGAAAAAGTTTCAAATCAATTCAAAATTTCATTCAAATTAAACCAATAAAATTATTTGAAGTAATCACAGTTGTGTGATTCAGAACAATCACATTTGTTTTTAAACTCAAATTATTAATTTATTGCTTGAACAAAGTATTTTGTCACCCTAAGAAATCACTCTGTTTTGAATCAACAAAATATTTTGTTGGTATTCAATGCAAGCTTTCTGTTTGTTTCAATTCATAAAAAGTTCCAAATTAATTAAAAATTTCATTCAAGTCAAACCAGTAAAATTAGTCAAAGTAATCACTGCTGTGTGATATTAATTTAAATAATGTTTGATTTATAACAACCACATTTATCGTTTAACTCAAATGTTTAATTTATTGTTTGAACAAAATATTTTTTCACGGTAAGAAATCACTCTGTTTTGAATCAACAAAATGATTTGTTGCTTTTCAATACAAGATTTCTATTTGTTTCAATTCATAAAAAGTTCTAAATCAATTCAAATTTTCATTCAAATCAAACCAATAAAGTTAATTAAAGTAATCACTACTGTGTGATATTAATTTAAATAATATTTGATTTATAATAATCGCATTTATTTTTTAAACTCAATCGATTAATTTATTGTTATAAAATCGAAATATTTTTTCACCCTAAAATCCCCTGTTTCGAATCAACAAAATATTTTGCTGCTATTCAATACATGGTTTCTATTTGTTTCAATTCTTAAAAAAAATCCAAATCTATTCAAAATTCAATTAAAATCAAACGAATCAAATTATTTAAAGTAGTCACCGCTGTGTGATATTCGTCTAAATAATATTTGATTTATAAAAATATCTTATTTTAAACATCGTTTAAACTAAAATGGTTAATTTATTGTATTTATAAATTATTTGTATGAGTGCACATTTCATAGCAGCCATATTGCTGCCTCTGCCTCGGTTTTTCTAAAGTAAGTTTAAACAGTATAATTTTGTAAAACAGATTATCAACTAATTATTCTCTTTGTAGATAGCTGGAAAAACTTCCGACTGAAGACGATTTTGAAAATAAGCTGCCATTATGACGACCTTTCCCTAACTGTTCTTCCCGAGTCCTGCATCCAACCACATGCACAAGGCCATTTCCTGCCATGTCCGATTCATGCTTTCCAACACGCCGGTCGGCTGGGGGAATATAGCGCGGTAATTATTTTAAAACAATAAAACACGATTCTCAGTATTATAAAGCAAGAAGTTTTATTTCAATCAAATGGTTTTATTGTATTAGTTCTTCGATGTTTATTATTTCAACAAATGCGTTTAGTTGATTTAACAAAATATTTTGTTTTGAACAATAAAACACGATGTTCAATTCTATAAAGCATGAAGTTTTATTTCAATTCAATGGGTTTCTTGAATTAGTTCATCATTGATAATTATTTCAACAAATGTGTTTAGTTGGCATAACAAAACATTTTGTTTTGAGCAATAAAACACGATGTTCAATTCTATAAAACATGAAGTTTTATTTCAACTCAAAGTTTTTGTTGAATTAGTTCATCAGTTTTATTGGTCCATATATAAACCAAAATTTTAGTTGAATTGATTCCTATTTTGAATTGGTATAACTACGTATTTTTTTGCGTGTACTACTTACTACTTACTACTTTTACTTTATCAGAGCTTTCTCCTTGCTCTCTGCACCACCTTCACATGCCTGACGACGACGCCATTCTTCACGCAATTTGCTCTTCACTAAATCAATAGTCACTTCTGCCTCCGGCCGGCTCTCAATCACATTGAGGAGGCTACCGTATGACATCTGAGGACTCGAGAGAATCAAAGCCATGAACACTCTGTCCTTCAGTCCTTCTCCCATCACTTCCAGCTGATTGTGCAACGCCGTTATCTCGTTTAGATGATCCAACAAGTTGCCCTCTTCCGATAAACGCAATGAACATAGCTTTCGCAAAACGTGCAGTGTCGAAGACAGCGATGATTCCTCGTGAATTTTCTTCAGCGAATCCCACATGCCTTTTGCCGTCGTTTGCCTAATGATGTGCACCAGTTGCGTGTCCTCCACAGCCAAACCAATCGTGGCGCGAGCTTTTCCGTCTTTCAGGATCCAATCCGCCTTTGGTTCTGCAGGCATAGCCTTCGCAACCACATCCAGCAAATCTTCTTTCACTAGTAGAAGCTCCATTTTGAACTTCCACACGGCAAAATTGTGGTCGTTCAGCTTCTCGAACGAAACTTTGTCCGCCATTTTTTTTTCTTTTTTTTTCACTCGCAATTCGCAACGCTCCAAAAAAAATCACTTCAACGCGTTTTCACTGGAAAAAATGGTCCACTTTCAGCCATTTCCTCGATACTGCTGGGCCCATAACCTATTGGGTCTTTCTCAATAAATGAAATAAGTATTCGCGAGGATTTTAAACGAAAGATAATAAAACAACACTTTATTCAGAAGAATGTTTGAAACGTGAATGATCGACAAAGCAACCGGTGATGCCAGTATAAAATATTTTGCTTCATTTGACAGCACGACACTGCCGAGTAAGGGCATCTCAATCGTTGCTCCTTCCAATAGTCTGGACATGGTCGCGCTGGACATGGTGGTCGCTTCCCATTGGGTCGTCGCGTACTTGCCATAGCACGCAATGGAGCAGGTTGTTGCTGGCGAAAAAGAGGTAAGGACGGTTTCTCTCTGACCACTAGAACACGTTGGGGAACCGACGTTGAGTATGCTATGATCAGCGTTTGGTGTCGTTTGGTAGGTATGTGGATATTATTGTGATCAGGAATTGGTGTTAAATCTTCACAGCAATGATCGGCAGGTCAGTCTGGATGTCGATGGTATTGAAATTGAACGGGAGGGGTCCAATTGTACTGCACTGTAAGAGAGCTGTCTAGTGCGGCTAGACTAGCGCGGTGAACTTCCTGGATAACCAGGATTGGTGTTGAGAAATATCTCAAAGGTGGTAGGAGTTTCAGGGGCGTTTTGGCACATCAAAAGGTTTTTGTATAGAAACTGTAAGACTTATTTATACACCCTTTTTGCTCTGCCACGTTACTCGTGGATGATTATTCTCATTGTTACTCATTGATGGTACATGCAATTATGAGTTTGTCAGTTGTGTAATAAAATGCTCGAATCTACGTACATTATTGGGCCATGTAGTTCATTGTACAAAGCATTATGAAAACATGTGAAGTAAACACAAATTTGTGCAGGTCGGCACTTGCAGGGTGACCACTCAATTTTAATTTTCAAATTCCCGGTTTTCTGTTAAAAATTTCCCGGGTTAAGGCGCAGATCATGTAGCAATGAACTAAAATTACGAATAGAAAACAATTACTCCAAGCAAACAATTTTGAACGAATTGAGTTCCAAAGCTTAATAAAATGATATTTTCATAATAAGCATAATATAAAAATGACTACATTTTAGGATCCAACTATTTACAAATTCTGCTTTCAGTTTTAGACCCATGAAGCTGAAGAAAATAATTTACACTGACCCTACAGTGACAGATGACAGCCTGAAAGTCAGTTTGTGTGTGTACCGCCACACATGATTTGTTTATAATTTTTTTAAGAAACTTAGTTAAAATTTCCCAAACATTCATTGAAAAGTTCTCAGGCATTGGTTGAGAAATTTCTTCGGGGGTTTCTATAGGTATTCTTCAGGAGTTTGTAGCCATTCCTCAAGCGATTCTTTCAGCAGTTTCTTCTGGCATTTGATTGGTTGTTCTGTTAAACTTTCTTGTGATGAAATTTATGGTGGAATCCCTGAACTTATGAAGTTTTGTGATTGTAAAGGAATCATTGGAAGACACCTGAAAGAACTATAAACTATAAGGTATTTGATGAAATAAGTATTGGAGAAAACCCTGGTTTAGTGAAGAAAGTTAAGAAATTCTAGTTTGCACGAGTTTCATAATCTCGTGTATTCAATTCTTTACGTTAAATACTCTGCAAGGGTTTTTGTAGAATTTTTTTTTTTGATTTTTTTAAAGTTCCTCAATTGATTGCTCCACAAAATTCGACAGATTCAGGGATTTCTATAAATATATTGTTCTTCTAATTTAAAATTATCTTCATGCATCCAAGCCGAATAGAAGAATGTTCTCGATGTTTATTTTTGTTATTCGAAGCATACATATTTCGAATGTGATTTTTGGTTATCTTTAATATCACTCAAGTAAACTACAACTTCTATTGTAAAGGGAATTCCGCTTCTGTACAATCATCGTGGTAATTCACTATGATTAAGTTAGCATTCTCGAGAAATTTGCGGTAGAAGCCATTGTTTACGATTGCGACATTGGCCCTTATGAAAACTACATTTCAATATACATTTGGCAATTGTTGAACAATTTCAGATCGATGGCACCGATTACAAAAAGACCTGTTGGCTGTCGATCAGAATGAGCATCGGTAGTGATGGGTTCTGACCGATCCGTCAAAAAGCTGCTGAAATGTGTCAGTTGTCATTTGATTATTATCAAATGTACTTGCTACTTTTTGGCTCTTTGTGCAAACTACGCATGCAAAAAGCTGCCACTGGAACAGTTGATGCAAGATATTTATAGTTACTTATCATGCAGCCTCAAATGATCCAAGGGATTCCAGATGATACAAAATATCTTAGATTTGAAGCATCGTTCTGCATCGATCGGCCATCAGATGGCTATGGTTTTGTCAACAGGAACTGTATCGTGTGTTGAACCCAAGAAACTGCACACTTTGAATGAGTTCAATTCAATTTCTAAACAATATCAGTACTTTTACGAAAAATATTAGATACAGGCCATCTAAGATCATGACTTGGAAACTTGTTGGAGAAAACTGTTGTGTTTCAAACAAGCAGATGGAAAGCTGGCTTTTATCTCGCTTAGGAAGTTCATTGCGAACTTTCTACAATCTGAAATAAAGCCATCTAAATTCGAATGTTTGAAGCAAGGTTCTTGCCAAGATTTTCTGCTGTTAAACACAGATAAAAAAGATTTTTTGGTGAAAATTAAAGATGGGAACGAAAAATACTGTGGCAACCCTGGTCGCTACAAACTTACACGAATGAACCACACGCATAAAAAACTGCAGTAGAAACTACCATTTCGAGGGTTAAATTCTGCGCAAACACCACCTGACTATTATATATTCTTTGTAGGAACTACTCGACACTCAGCATTGATAAGGGGCTTATATGTAAACTTAAACAATGACTTTGACATGAAAACATTGACATTAAATTGTCTATATAAGCCACCGTTTGCATTCGATAGAACTGTGTTTTTAATGATGATATGGTGATAAAAAATAATCAGAATCATGGTAGGAGCATAAACAATAATGCACATGGCATGTGTATTTCAAAACGTAAATTCTATCGCCAACGATCCATCAATACATCATGCAGAGCGACTGATATGCCTAGAATTTTCTGCTGCAAGGCAAGATTCTACGCATATCAGTCCCACTGAATATTTTACCTCGTATTTTACATACAAAAATAATCTTATTGTTTGTAATACCACAGATTGCATCGTAACTCAGCCACATCTTCAAATGCCACTCATAAATTTGTGGGTTTTACCTCGATTCTTACCAGCTCTACACAATAGTGACGCAACACTTAAAACGCTTTTTTCTCAACTACAACTTTTGCAACATGGGACAGTTAGGCGTAGAACGGCAGTATAAATGCGTTTGATTCTACCATGCCTGCGATTAGATCAACCATGGTGCGGTTGATATCAATATGAGGTCTGTCAAACATACCACAAACGTTGAAGGTTCGAAGATAAACGTAGTAAATTTGACTGAAATTTCATAGTAGTTTTAAACATAGGCGTAGTCAGGTAAAATGGTAGTTTCTACTACAAGATTTTTTGTGCAAGGTACATCAATTGACACACTCTAAAATTTCACAAATCGTTATAGATCAATACGCTAAGAAAGGAATACCTAGAGCTCGATTATAATAACACACAATCTAAATTATGAACAATCATGTGAACATAAATTCCCGGTTTTTTCCGGTTTTTTAGAGTTCCCGGTTAATTCCCGATTTTCCCGGTTCTGTGGCCACCCTGCACTTGCTTGTTTTTCGCACTTGCGTTTACACAGTGACGACAAGGGAAAGTGCAATCGTTAGTGCCCAAAGAGACGAGAGCAAATTCTAAATTAGATGTGCGGCTTTGAGCGCACAGCAAAACAAGCGATGCACGTCTCTTTAAAATTTAATGTGCTGTCTCGTCCTTTTTGTAGCTGGAAATTGATTATTGTAATCATTGGCTCTCCATATGTCATACTTTCTTGCATCCGATAACTCAAAATCCTACATAAGTTAACGTATTGAACATACAGATCCCACAACGGAATGTCGTTGACAACAATATAGCCCATTTAGAAATCAATTAAAGCTTTCCAATAGACCATTTAACTCTTAGCGAATAAGGATTTTCGGATAAGAAATAGCATAGCATTTTGAGAACCAGTGAATCCCCATTCACCATTAACATATATCATAAACTCTAACAAAGTGATCCTCACCACAACTAGCCAACTGCAGTTCTTCGCTTGACGGCCTAAACGCCAGACGCTTCACCGTTAGATGATGTCCACATCTGCAAAGCAAAACATATCAGTATATTATCCCTGATTTCCATGCCTCCCAAACTTACGATTCGTCAATCGTGGCCAGTAGCTTCCAGTCCTGCTGTCGAACCGCATATAGTTGTATCACACCTTTCTCGAAACCTACGGCCACCATGTAGTGATCCTGTTCAATATTCTTCCTAGCAAACGCCACCGCCGTCACAGATTCTCCCTTCAACTCGAGCACGCTCTCTGCTTCAAACTGCCCCGTTTCAATCTTCCGTTGCCAGAGAACAACCTTCCCGTCACGTGATCCGGCCACAAAATGCGTCGAATCGTGAGACCAATCGCAACACCAAATTATCCGCGCGTGGACACTGGATTTCTTATCAGTATGGGTAACCAGTGTGAAATCGCAATTTTCTGCTGTTTGCTTGTTCTCAAACACGGACAGAGTTCGATCGCGGGAAACTGCTAGCAAGAACTTGTTGTCAGGAGAGAAAGCTAACTGGGTGACCGTGAGGATATGAGCTTGCAGTTGCTGTACAATCTTCCAAGTCGACGTATTCCAAATCAAAATCTTAGCATGCTCTAGAGATGTTGCTCTACTCGCCGATGCAATTAAGCGGCCGTCAGGGCTAGAAGCTAGAGCGTAGATTTCGTAACCATGACCGTAAAGCTTTTGCATCTCGGGCCAAAGGGTGTTCTGCATGAGCGTTTCTTCCGTGGGGGGCGATTTCATTTTAGTGGGAATAAAGTAGTGCTCCGGGTAAACGTCTTTCACGTGTTTACTTGAGTTTTCATGCTCTTCAACGGTGTAGACGGCTTTATTGGATAAACCAAGTGAAGGAACTGAAGCACCTTTAGGGGTGGCTAAAAGCAGATCAAATCGATTAATTCGCTTAAAATTTTTAGCCTACAAATAGCAATACATACTCTTCAGAATGTCCTCTCCTTCCGGATCGTCTTCTATTTTGGAAAGCTCTCGCAGATTCTCCACGAAATTCGCCGGAGCTTGAATATCCTCACGATTTTCTCCTCCGCTCCACTGGCAAATCGGTACCGGGACAACAGGCACAGGCACCAGATATCGTAGCCATGAACTTGCGGCCGGGCAATTTCATGCCAAGTTGAAAATCATCATTTCCTTCCCTAGCTGGCGATGACTGCCACGTGCCATGTATCCGAGTAGTTTGATCCACCGAAACAGTCACCACGAATTGTCCTGCTGGATCCCACGCCAGATCGCGAACCGCTTCAAAATGTCCTCCAACGATGGTGCCTGGTTTCCAAACGGCGCAATTGTCCTTCTTGATGCCAAACATGCAGACTTCCTTGAAACCCATGACCGACCATGGATCTACCATCGGGTGAGAATTTTCCGCCATAGAAACCAAGAGAAGCACCTCCCAACTCCCCTACACGGACACTTTCGAGCCAAACGCCCGACTCGGAAGGCGTCCAAACCGTAAGAGTCTTATCTATCGAACTCGATAGCAAGTTCAACTTGTCCCCTTGCTTGTTGAAATGTACTCCGTAGACCCACCCTTCGTGTCCTTGCAACACCGACTCTAACGATAGAGCATAGTGAAACTGCGTTCCATCAACCGAAACGCTGAAAATCCTCTCCTCCAAAACAATGTCCTCATCGATGGAGAGCTCTTCAAAGGATCTCTTGACCTGAACCTGATCCCTCTGCGAAATTCTCCACAGACGAACAAAACTATCCTGGGATGCACTAGCCAGTAACAGGTCCTTACCTTTACATCGGTCACGCAGTCTAAACCTCGAACCCAATCCGTATGACCCGTCAACTTGTCTCACCAAAACATACTGCTCATCGGACGCGGCATACAAATGGATCAAGTCGTTGTCTGTTGCGTAGGCTAGCATTACACATCCGGACTCAGGCAGCTGGAAAAACTTCAATGCAAAGCAATATCCGGTTTTGAGGTCAATAGTTTGGAAGCAAACAAATTCCTCGTCATTCTGCTTCCACAGTTTAATGCTACAGTCAGCTGATCCGGTGACCACCACCAGATTTTCAAGCACGTAAAACGCATCCACCTGGGTTACGCCCTTATTATGGCCTTCCAGCGTAAACCGACGAGGTGATGACGAGTCCCGACTGTTCCACAGAATGCAAGTTGCATCGTCCGAACCTGATACCATATCAACTGCATCCGGTGTTGGCACATTGTGAAGCTTCCTGATCGTGTTCACCCTCCCTTTGTGGCCGCTCAATGAGCGGATGATTTTCGCCGATCCATGAAACTAAACACCACATGCATTAATTTCACATATTTTTTTATAAGATTGTTCCGAAAATTACCTTTGGATCGAAAATTGCAATCGAGTGACAAGCGCCGTAGTAGATTAGGCCATCCATGCCCCAGTCCAGCGCTTGCGGAGTGCGGTTGCAAGCTACGGAGGTGTAGCGGTTCTTGATTTTCATGTTGGTGACGATTGTGATGGAGTTATGTTTTGGGGAGGACTTGGAATCGAAATTTTGCACAAAAAATAGTGAAAACAAAAGTTTCAACAGCGTATGCACAACATGTGTTGCGTGCGACGACTGTTTGTTATTAAATAATTTTTTTTAGTTTATCTGTCAAAGGTAAAGCCCTACACGCTCGTTTAAAGCTCCTCTACACGCTTAGGAAAAAGTCTCCCGCGGAGCAGTTAAGTGTGGGGGGATCCAACGTATTTGGCTACAATTCAAGGGACAAGACAGCTTTTTTCTGAGTAACTTTTTCCTTCAAAATTACTCAGGATTCATCAAATTCGCACACTTTATGATCTTCTTCTTCCCACAAGATATAGAGTGGTGAGAATGCCCAAAAATGTGGGTGAAAATTAAAAAAACAACTACACTCATAATTGATCACACAACTCACGTTTGCTCAGAATGCATCAGCTTCCATCAACTTGTAAAATTTACAACTCGATCGAGCAGCACTGGCTTGAATATGACAGTGGTGACGGTGGCAACCTTGGCAACCAATAACAGCAGTACACTGAGGGGAATTTCATAGTCACATCTACCATGAATTCATGGTTAAATTGACAATTGTATTTAATTGTTGTCATAACCCACAAAATTGCTTAATGTGCCACGTCCATGGTGTTTTTTACCATGACCAAAAAAAATTGGTGACCACCATCATGGTTACGGGAACAATTATAAAATTGTCTGTAAAAGCAGTGCTAAAACACGAGAAAAACAATAATATAAGGAAAATTATATTTTGACAGCCCATCAGTCATTTAGTTTTTTGGTTAATCTCTAGAGACTAGCGGTCCGGGTTTTTTTTTCAGGTAATCCGATTATGAATTGCCTAAATAACTGTATAAATTCCATTCTTTATTTGTATTTTCAGCTTTTGAAGTGAATTACAAGAGGTTGTGCAGCGGTCCGCGATTTCCGATGGTTAAATATCAAGGCACTGCTCACTGTTCCGAAACAATCATTTCATACATACCAGCGGTATGTAAACCAAGATTAAATTTTCTTCTTATTTTCAGAGTGATATAACAGGGATTTTTCAGAACCGAAAATGATCCACGACTGCTACTTTTAGAGCTGAAGAGAACGTTAAACTTCTTGTGAGTGGTCTTTGTGCCTCTACAACTATATTGGAGGAATTTGGATCAGCCACGTAATTTTCCGCATGTTTCCTAAGATAAATCAACACTTGAGCATGTTGTCAAAGTTCCTGGATACGTATGAATAATTTAACCACTTTTTACCTAGTCTTTGTGCTGGTGTTACTACGTATTATGGCCGTAAGATGACCGTCGCGAGAATAGCGATGACATTTGAAATGAGCAACAACTTGGATCATAACGAACATAAACATTACACTCAACTGATTCCGTATGCTACGGCTGGGATAAACCACCTTATTCCGCGCCACGATTGATGTGGGATGGCTTGCTATTATTGATGATGTGACTATACTAACGTTTTCGGTTCAAAGGATATGGGGTAAAATGGTTCGAACAGTATTTTTAAGATATTCGTTTAACAAATGCCTATATTGATTCTGCCATTGAGAAATTGCCCATGTTCTGTTTGATTCCATCCGATTCGTAAAATTATCGCGAATGACGATGACATGACAGCAATACAGCAAGACATCTCACCTCATCCACAGCGTGGAATCAGAAGGAATGAATATTTCGGTCGAGCAAACTTAAACGACAACGGTAGCATGACGCATGGCAGCATGTCGGGGCAATGCGGTGATCGTAACGATGCAGTTCAGTTACATGACAGTATATCGCTTGTAACAGCGTTCAGTGCTCCGAAGAATCTAGAGACTTCGTTCCCTTCAAGGTTGCTACAATTTCCGGTCACTTATCACCCAAGTATCCTTATACAAAATCTTATCTTAAATTTGTAATCCGCCTTTTTTATAGAGCTGATCTCGATTCCTACGCTCCCAAACATCCAATCTTCTGGAGACCTTTCTGATGGGATGGCATAAAACCAATACCGGCAGGTAAGTCGAAATATAATCGGGGAAATTTCTGGCTTTGACAGCGATCTCGAGATGAGAACTACAATGAGACGATTTGGGGCGATTTGAAAATCAAGATGCTATATTTAAATATCAACAGGAAAAATCCAAATTCAATAATCCAATCGATGGCAAACAGTAAAGCAACGCTAAGTAGTTCTTCTCCGTCTTTTGAAGGCGAGTTTTGCAATAAAATACACAACCAGGCAGGCTCGATCGAAGGGCTTCTACCCGTTGCTCGGATGTTCTGGGTGTTGTTTGCACGTATCGAAGCTTGTTCGCCCTGGGAAGTGATTGGCGATGATTTTCGCCACCGGTGGTCAGCTCACGGTAAGGATGACATCCTTTGTTTTAAGCTATTAAGATAGACAAAAATTGATTAGTATAAACCGTGGTCAATGTAGCCAACCATGTCAACATATAAAATGATTTTTCTCACGCTTGAACATAGAAAAATCAATTCGTTCAGATGAATTTCATCCTCAGATCAACGATATTTTCGTCCAGGTTGTGTTTCTCCAAGACCAATAGATCCAAGAAAGCATGCAAGTGACAAATCCCTAATCAAACATCATGGAATAAACCAACATTTTTTTCTATCCAGTAGCACAAACCGTCGTATACTTCGCAAGTTGCTGCAATGAGCCACTACGACTTCGTTTTCATTTAATACTATTCCCAAAACGAAACCGATCCAACCGTTCAGAATACTTTCGGGCAGTTGATACATGTCGATAGATACGTCAATAGATGCAACGTAGGAAAACATCGGTTCGATTGGGTGAACATAGCCGGTTCGATTGTCAATTTGTGCCGTATCAGTTGCTATCGTCACAACCCCGACTTCGATAGAATAGAAAAGATCGTCGGCGGAATCTGTCTTTTTTGTTCATCCTGTATAATGAGGTCTAGTGTTTTAGAATCGTGGGTCAATGGATTAATTTGAAATCTGCTAAGAGAAATGCATGCTAGGGTGAGTATATCCATTGCGACTGTCCAACACATTTGACATTGGGATAAATTTGATACTAATTGGTAAAACCCACTTGAATACAGTGTGGGTACAAGTTGATCTCCGAGTCGCTTAAATTGTGGCATTGATGCATCAGTTGATGGGCTCTGATAACTAACTCTTGGTTCGATCCATACTGCTGTGATGAGCTGTAAGTATACAAATACACATTGTAGTTTAATTTCACATCATAATGTTATGTTATGATAACCAATAACCCTTGAGAGTTTCTTAGTTTCTGTGAAAACAAAACTTGCACATATTCTACTTCATTCGTTCTCTTTGTAGAGGCAAAAATCCTATTTCATGATTTCTGATGGTAAGAAATATGATTTTATTACTGTGAAGTTGCAAAAATCAAGATTTTCCTGCGAATAAGTATAGCTAAGTACCTGGTTTCTCTCCAACATCTCAACTGTTCGACTCGTCCAGATAATATTGCAAGCCAACACGGAGCTGTCCGTAGTCAACAAAGCCCGAATATTTCTCTCGATCTAATTGTTAATTGCTTTGTTGTTGGTACATACTGTTATTGCTTATGTTTTGTATGTTGGACTACATGTAACTTTTGGTGAAGAGATTCATCGAACAGCCCAGCCGTATCCATGGGCATTGCTGCAGCACAGTTGCGTCCATTGCACGATGTATTTAATTTAACTGGCAAGATTTATGATATGCCCTCTAAAACTCTGTAAAAGATAAAAGGTACTTTCAGAAAATTTTACTTTCAATAATTCGATGTCAAGTTGCTACTATCCCGGCCTTTTTTTTTTTTTTTTTTCCTCTGTTCGGGACATAAACCACTGCGACCAGTAATTTGATCTATTGTAGTATATCCCGTAGCCTTTGTTTAGTGCATGTCGAGTTACTTCATCACTATTGAGAAATGATGAAGTATTCGGTGTTGTTACAGTTGTCATTGTTTGTTTTGTTGGCAATGAATCAGGTTTAATTGAAAGTTTCCGCTGTTTAAACCCTTTGTAGCGACAGCACTCTTCAAAGCGCGCCCCTTTATCAGTCAAAACCGGATTCATTGCAAACAAAACAAACAATAACTCCGATAGTGACCATGCATCAGAACCCTAGTCATCAACCAATTCAAACTATAGAACATCAAATAGAAAATAAGAATTCACATAAATGAAGACTAACCATGTTTTCTTTATTCCAAGCTCATCCTCGGTGGCGCAACCCGAGTATTGTCACTTTTCACAAGACATAAAATGTAATAGGCACAATTATACGTTCCTTTGACTACAAAAACAAATATGTTCCCTAGTTTGAATTAATTCGGACTAGGGTTCGGTGGTAGATCTGATACCCCGTAACGCACCACGAAAAGGTGATCTACCAGCGTTACGGGCCATTAGGCAGAGAGCTATGAAGGTAATTTAAACATATAATTTCTATAATCACCGGTATTGTGACAAGAGTTTAACTTGTTAGATGTTAACCACAACCGGTCGTTGATACGCAGTTCTTTAATAATCACTCGGCCACTGGATGCTCTAGGAACGGCAAAGTAACAGGAAATCGGTGTCATCATTGCCGGTACACCTTCGGAGTATCAGAAGCGGGGAGAGATCTACGACGGAAGTATGCCCATCTGGATCCACACTTATGGCTGCCATTCATGGATCTACTGACATGCCAGGGAAAACTTGATGTTTGTTGATTATTTTCATACGTAACGTGCAAAATCCAAAGTAGTGCGCTGATGGGTGAAAAAACACAGATTATTTAATATAAATGATACACTTCATTACAATGCATTGCATTGCACGGAATCTGCTCGAGACTATTGTGTGAAAACGTTGGTAGAAGTGTTTCTTTACCTTCAATCATTTTGGTGTCCTCGGCGCACTTTTTGTAGAAGACACCAAAACAATCTAACATAAATAATCTCTTCTACAATTGTTTTTGCACAATTGATGCAGTTTTTTGACTGAAGCAGTCAAAACTACCATATTAAAAAAAAATTGTTAAAAATACCATGATAAAAGTCGAAGGAACTATCTTTTAGCAGATTTTGCATAGTATAAAGTACTATGACAATTGTTGCAATATCCATGATTTTCAACAAGGCCTATGGTATTTTTGACAATGTACTAAAAGTTAAATCAACTACGGTCATAGGTTCTTTGACCATGAATCATAGTCGGTTCAAAATAACTATCCTGTCATGGTCAGCGTTACCCCCAATAATGGTAAAAATTCCAATTAAATTTCCCTCTGTGTATGTTTACTGTATTTATTATCGTATCGTAAAAAGCTCTCATTTCAGGCAAGATAGGTCACAGTATTTGGAATGGGAATTTGGCCCCAAAGTAGATTGTTTAATATTCTTTTTTGTTTTTCCAGCGTGAAGAAGAAAAACAGATAGAATCACCTACAAAGAGAACAAGCTGGTTCGACCAACCGCAAATATTGATAACTCTAGTTTTGCGATTAGTCGATCCGGCTTGGTTTCTTTTGAATGTGAGCCGTTCGACAGTTATTAAATACCACGTATTCCTATTGTACGTTGGACGTCCGACGTTGGTTTCGCCTGTGGGAAGCATTGCTGATGCTGTGACGCATACTCGATATGAGGAAATAGGACAAACATCGGATCAAGTAGTTTTGATGAAGATTGCATCGGTATGCGGACACTGATTAGGAGTCCAGAAGCGAAAGTTCTGTAGGATCATTTTAAGTAGCATATTTAGAGGGAGTGAGGGGAAGGGGGTGCCTGCTGATGGTGCGCTCCAGGGCTTCAAAAAAGTTATTTTTATTGGTAACACCAGTTTTGTCAACCCTGGCATCGAGAATCGCCCACAAATTCTCGATGAGATTGAGATCCGGGCTTTGTGGAGGCCATTCCAGCGGTTTGATCCGACAAGACCGGAAGAAAGACTTGGTCTTCTTGGCAGTATGTTTCGGGTCGTTGTCCTGCTGGAATACGAACTTCTCTTCAAGGCTCCGTCTGGATCAGCGAAACCTCCAGATTTTCTCGCAGGATGTTGATGTAAGAATCTGCCGTCATTATCCCGTCGATTTTCACAATGCTTCCCACTCCACCCACGAAAACACCCCAGACCATCACATTTCCTCCTCCATGCTTCATCGTGCCTTGGATGTGGCGCTCCTGAAGCTACCTCTCCCGATCCGCACCAAACACGAACCCGCCGCTTTCGGTTAAACAGCTCGAATTTTGATTCGTCCGTCCAGAGAACCGTTTTCCAGAACTCTAGGGCTTATCAGCATGCTCCTTAGCAAACTTAAGCCGTTTGGCTTTGTTTGCCTTGCTGATAAATGGGCGCTTCCGGGCAAGTTTGCTATTTAACCCCTGTGCTACGAGACGGTGACGAACAGTTCGACCGGAAACTGATAACTGAAGGGTTTCCTGGATCTCGCGGACAGTTGCCTTCGGGTTCTTCTTGACTTAGCGCATGATCTTGGTGTCCATTCTCGCATCCGTTTTCCGCTTCCTGCCTCTGCCAGGGCGATCCACCACTGATCCAAACGTTTTAAGTTTAAGAAGAATTTTGCCAACCGCTGCCTTACTGATACTGTACTTCTTAGCGACAGCCCGGTGCGATTCACCGTTTTGCACATCACGAACGACCAATTTTCGGATACACAAGGGAATTGCTTTCGAAAGCACTGCGTTCTCCATTTTTTTTCAATTGAATCAAATGCGATCATGTATACAAATGCACCAGGTTGAGCCGTTTGCTTCAAAACATGTCAAAATATTAAAACATAAACAATCGAGGGGTCTTCCAATGGAAACTTATCGAAAACATATCAATTTTTGAAGTGGGCACTTTATTTTGTCACTGTTTTTTATATAACGCAAATTGATTTTTTTTTTCTTTAAGTAAAAGTCCATTTTTTCAGTATTCCATAAGTGAAACTTAAAAGAATATAAAAAATAAAATAAGAAAAAAAACTATACTGTGTTTATTTTAATATGAACCAAGTAAATGAGAGAAATTGAAAAAACGAAAAGGTGGGCACTTTATTTTGCCTATCAGTGTACATACTAATCTAACGACTAGCGAGTGAGGATTACCACAAAGTTGATACAATAACCCTTCACGATAGAACTTTCTAGTTTTGATTATGCAATTTCACCACAGAGAACATTGACATTGATGCCCATATACCTTTTCTTGAAAAACGTGTGTAAAAGTTAATATGGGCAGCCGGTATAAGATGCAAGAGGAGAGCAAAACAGACCAAATTTTTCAGGTTATGTGTTTGTCTTTTTATTGATAAACATTTACATGACAGTTATCGCACAACTGCAGCGCCGCCTACCAGGAGCATAACGACATACATTCGAAATGTCGGTTTAAAGTTTTACACAAGTAGCAGACCGAAGATGAACGTCTGTTCTCTGTGATTTCACTGCTCAGAGCTACTCAAGATTGCTCAGTGTATTGCCGCTAGGTACAATAACACACACAGTAACTCTGAGGTAGTCATATTTTTACTACATTCGAAACATTTCTATAAACATTCTCCATACGTCAAAAACTGCCTACTTTTTAATCCCAAAAAATTAAAACTTTTTAGTCCTCTTATTTTTACTCTGTCCAACCCATCCTCAAAAAATGTCACTTATTTTAACCTCAGGTAAACCGCGAGTAAACGGCCCAAGTCCTACTGATCCTACACGGATAAAAGTAATCATAACAAATGTATTTTAAAATCTAATAATTTTTTGCCATAACGATTTACAAATAATATCTACTTGATATGCTTATAAACTTTAAGAGGAAGTTCCAATAACAACTATCCCTCACTATAATGAATACCATATTTCCTTCCATATAGAAAGTATGTGTTAAGCTTATGATTTTTATCCCTCGTTTTGATGAGAACCATTTTTCCTTCTTTATAAAAAAGTATGTGTCAAGTTTATGATTTCCATCCCTCATTATGATAAATAACATGTGCCCAGGTAAGTCACTCGACCACCTTGTGTTACCACCCTAAAAAACACAATCCGCCACACTTCAAACACAGTCGCCACCACATGAAAGATAAATTCATATCTGGCACCACTTACACGAATCGATTGTTTGTTTTTGTTTCCCTCTCGCTTACACGAATGTAATTCAGACGATGCATATGTGAGCATGTATTAAACGTCTGAACCACGCATGGTTGCCAATAAGCATAAATTTTCGATTGTAGTTTGTGAAAACACAAAAACACCTTCTGCCACCCCAGAAACACATTCGTACACGATCAACACAAACACAACGTGGCAGAGTTACTCACCCCCTGCATGTGCTGTCATATAAACGTTATTAAAACTTCTGCATCAACACCATACGAATTTCTTTATAATTTTTATTGAAACTACCTGTTGAAGTTTGTAAGCATATCGATTAGATTAGTATTTGTTAATCGCTATGATGAAAAAAAAATATAAAATTTTCAAATACACTTCTTATGGTTGTTTTTATCCATGTTGAGATCGATTCAATGAATTCAACCGCTTCGAATCCTAGAAACTGTAATACTTGCGATAGTTTAAATAATTAATATGCAAGTTTCACGAATCCCTAGACATTTGTGATGATTGTGTTTGCAGTGTATTTTTTTCATACTCAGCTTTTCCCAAAAATTTGCATTGACAGTTATGTTTGCATTTAGCGTGCATATGTATTTACATGACGTATTTATGATTATTGTTTGTTTACAAACAAATCAACAGAACAGCACACAAAATGGCTTGAAAAAAGTTTTTCGAACCAAATTCCGAACCTGCGAATAAAAAACGCTGTCAGAAATATCCGGCATCGGAGTCGGGCACCAGTACGTACACGGAAGATGAATTTTTGATGGACACGGAAAGGGAAGAGGAGTATGACGACGATTTGAATCCAGTTCCGCTGGACATCAATTACGATGCTGATCAGCAACAACAGCTACAATACCGCATCGCCAATCTGCTGTTGAAAGCCAACATTAAAGATTCCTACTTCCCCATTCCTACCCAAATCATCGTAATCCCCAACCTCGACCAAGCCACGAGTTTTTCGGCTTTCGGCTCAACTAACCTATTAAGTAAGTTATTGTCGTTGTTAAAATGAAAAAAACTCGGCTCCGTTATGCCTATGGCACTTGAGCCTCATAAATAAATAAGTAAGTTAAAAAAGGAAGCTTGCTCCTTCCTGTATTTTTATTCCGCTACACATCCTTAAATTCTATTCTTTTGTTATCGTCCGTCTCCGTCTGCGTTTAAGGGAATTTCCGATCCACTTGGCTTTTTCCGGACTCTTCATACTCCTGAGAAGAAATCCACATCTGCTTGAATGTTCCGATGCTTGCCAGAATAGATCCGCCTATCCAAGCTCCGAACCGCCGTTCTACGGTACCGTTGACCGAAATAATTTTCAACTGAGTGTTGGATGGTGCCCGGTGCTCGATTCAAACGTTCCGGGAAGCCAGGCAGCAGAGTATTTCCACCGGTAACAATAACCGATCCATACAGGGGATAAGCGCACGTCAGCGTTGCACATTCCAACGCTGGTGGAAGCCAACTGACCTGCTCCCAGCATCGTATCGTAAAATAAGCTTTCAGCCAGTTTAAAACGCTCCGGACCGAAATACTGATGATACCCGTTGGGGAATTGGGGAAGTAATGCACTGATATTCTGACCCTCAAGGTATTGACGGCATTGCAGCGAAAGGTTATCAGGTCACTACGGGAATTTCACAACGGCTGGACTGAGAACATATCCTTCCTACAAAAAATAAGTGAAATAGATTTTTTTCGATTGATTTAGAATGTATATATCCATTTTACATGAACTGGAACAGCGGAAGTGTGAGTAGCCCCGCTATCCACAACCAAAGCAGTGGCTCTACCGTTAGCAAATGCCGCCAAAAAGCATTCTTAACAAAGAAAAAGCTGGTACGCTATATTTCTCGAACATCAGCTCCGTCAGAATTTCTTTATTATTCCGTACATTCCACGCTGCTTCGGAAAACAATACAGGATGGTACATCGATTCCGACTGGATACCTTTTGCGTACGTGTAATCTAGCTCCTTCTCGAAAAGATCCCAACTGTCCACCATTCCGTCCTTCATGCAGGTTTGAATCTCCATGTTCGGTCGACGAATGTTGTATCAACTTTTAGCTGAAATATAGTAAAATCCTTGATATCCCTCGTTTTTATTATTGGACTCCAAGCCGAAACTCACTGCTGGTGACATCGTTGTCCGATTTTGTTTCCAAATCCGAGTTCAGTATCCGGAAGGATAATTTGTTGTTGTTCGCCAGTTGCTTAAGGATGATTTGACATTTCGCCGAGCAGTGTGCACGCTAACTCAAACAACAGTAAATGTAAATTTTGGGACAATGTTGAGTGTGATAAAAAAATCACTGTGACAAAAAAATTCTCACACTACTCTTATAAGGTGCAAAAAGCGCAATATATGGTAGAATAACGAAATATTTACACTAACTTTGTCTCATATCCAGTTGCTGAAATTCATCTTTTTTTTTAAGTTTATAATTTTGCCAAATATATGCCGCTTTCTATAAATAAAAAGGTCATTCAACAATTACATCAAGTTACATATCACATATACCTGAAAAACCTATATACAGCAGTTCGTCACTTAAATGTATTTCATTCAGAACAATTGATGAAAAACCTTCGAGCGCCATTTTGACTTTTTTTTTCAATCCAAAACCCAATCAAAAGTATGTGTAAAATCTAATAACTTGCAGTCATAAGGTGAGCCACATACTCTTTATTGGGTTTGAAAATGAAAAATATGTATCAAAATAATACGTTGCATGTGAAACACAAATGGAAATAATTTGATATGATATGAAATATATGTGACGGTAGCACATGAAAGGTATAGTTTTGAATTAATATATTCATTATTTGATTTTTTATCAGTGTAGTATTAAGTCATTACATTAAACAACAAAACAATGATCTATTGGCTTCGTAAAGCTAACGCAATTGAGCCTAAATGAACTAGTTAAAGAAGTCCTTTTTTATTCCAGTGTAATAGAAAAAATGCATGAAAACAAGGCTATCAACAATGTGAAGATATCGATTTATTCTAGTTGACTGGCTTTCCCGGGAAGAAGGTGAAAATAAAAAAAGGGTTCTTGCAAGCCAATCATGACTCAAGTTTGTACTGTTCTTTGCTGTCACTTTTTTTAAATACTATTTTATTAAAAAAAAAACTTTTTTGAGCGTATTAGTAGAACGATTGTGATTGGGAAACTAGGAGAATTTAAAATTTAACACTTCATTTGATCACTTTTTAAAAATAAAAAATAAACCTTGAAACACTTTTTTTAAATTTTCGCTAGAATTCGCGAGCAAATTCCATTTAATTCCACTATGAGCTTATCTTTTGACAGATAGGCCTATTTCGTCTGCTACTTACAGACTTCTTCAGTGTCGAGTGCTCGACTTGTTCTTTGCGCCGAAAATTGTACTGTAATTTCAACGCCATCCTTCGCACCACTTCGGTTGTCTGTTAGCGCTGAAATTACTGTTAAATTTTCGGTGCAAAGGGCAATATCACGGACAGGCTACGCGTTACTTATTAGATTATTTAGATTGATCTATATCTATTGCATAGGTACCGAAAAACGCAAGAATTATTGCATGGTGCACACTGCAAGGTGTACTTTGGACCTCGGGTTTCTACAGCAGTGAACCAATTTCAAATCGCTAGTTGCATATTGATTGATGCTCTAACCATCACTTTCTCGAAACACTATTGAACGATGACGTAACCAAGGGGCAAGACAGCTTTCTCGTGAGTAACTTTTTCCTTCAATATTACTCAGAATTCATCAAATTTGCACATGATTTTCATTATGCATTTTCATTTGCATTATGATTTTCTTCTCCCCCAAGATACAGAGTGATGGGAATGCCAAAATAATGTGTGCGAAAACGAAAAAACAACTTCACTCATATTTGATCGTAAAACTCACGTTAGCTCTACACACAAAATATAAACCTTGTTTTATCAAAAGTTTTGCACTTCACTTCTGAAAAGTGTTTATTTTCATTGAATTGAAAGTAAAATTATCTACAACGAAAGCTCTTCGTTTGATTTGAAAGTGTTATGTTTCGGTTCAGTGTGTACATTTAAAAGTGTATTCTTTTACAATGAAAATTGTAGAACTGTAAAATCCACCAACACAAAGCAAGTCGTCGTCTTAGATGTGGTTTGAAATTGTTCAATGTTGTTTTGTACGCACCTACTACGATCATCGTTGCTCTCGTCCGCTTTTGTACGCGTTGGGTGCACCCATGGAAATTGCGAGGAAAATTTTTCGTTAGTGTTTCTATAAAAGAAAAAAAAGTACGTCGGCTGTGTTTTTGATTCTAGTAGTTCCGGAAAGTGAGTAATTATTTAGCTTCTTATATTTCCAGGCAAACGATGATAATGGAATTAAACATAGAAGAAATTCGTTCGTGATTTCGGAGTACATTTGGAGCCTTATAGCCGAGTTGTTGTCAGAACTGAGTGAGGATGGACAAATGCTGATTGCCATTTGAGTGGACAAATGTGGAAAATATACTACGCCTTACATATAAGAATCCTTATCAATTATGGGCTAAAAATAATCGGTCAGACAGACTACCTCCAGTTTGTTTGAGGCATTATATAAAAGTGTGAAAGATTCCATCTTAAAACAACCTTTTTAGGTTATAACAATTTTTATTTCAATTCATTAGGAAATAAATAAATTAATATTTTAATAGCACAACAATTTCATCTTGAAAATTTATATTGGAAAAAAATAATGCAAATGGCATATTTTTATTTTTATCACACGATACTTTCTCGTTGAAAGTTTGTTTTGGAATAAAAATATTTTTTTTCATTTTCAACGATGCCACGGTTTCGATTTGACAGTTCTACAATTCGTTTTGAAAGTTTCAACTTTTAAATATGCCAAGCAGGAAAATTTTGATTTGACACTTTGAACGTTATTGTTGTGAAAGCAAATCGCTTTCTACGAAAAAGAACCAACGCAACTTTTCAATTTTAGCAATGGTTTTTTTAATTCTATTAATTATTATTCTTTGCGTTTAGTGATCCTCATAGCAAGAGATATGCGGAAACTCGATTCAACGATTTGGCAACGGTGTTTGTTTTATTCACAGAGGCTGATAACACTTGCCACAGTGCAAAATTTGCATGATTGGCTCAGATTTGACAGCTCTCGCTGCACGATTTGCTCAAAAATGGCTGCTTCAGCATATCTCTTACTATGAGGATCACTAGTTTGCTCAGAATGCATCAGCTTCCATCAACTTGTATAATTTATAACATGATCTAAAGTATTCTGGCAGCACTGGCTTGAATTGGTCGGTGATAACCTGGTAACGGTGATAACCTTGGAAAGCACTAACAGAAGTATGTTTACTGTCTGGGAAAACTATTTATCATGGTATCGTGAGATGCACTCATTTCAGGCAAAATAGGTCGAAGTATTTGGAAGAGGAATTGGGCCCCGAAGTAGAAGTCGCGAAGTCCAGAAGCGAATGTTCTGTAGGATCATTTTATGATGCATACTTAGCGGGAGGGAGCTAAGCTCGGGCTAGGGACAACACAAGTTCGAACCAAGCTGAAAACAACACAATCTACACAAATTATTATCAAATACATATTAATATGATGACTAGCTGGTGAGGATTACCACAACTTTGATATGGTAACCATTCACGACAGAACTTTTTATTTTGATTATACAATTTGACTGCCAAAAACAACAAGGAATGTTGAATAGCACAATATGAATCCAGTGAATAAGAGATGCTCAAAATTGCTCAGAGTTACTCAGGGCTGCTCAGTGTCTTGCCCCTAGGACGTAGGTTCAGATAAAAAAATCGGTTCAATCGTTTATTATAAATGCTGAATTGTGGAAATAATCATGATACAAATGCCATTTATTGAGCAGAAGCATTTCTTCCCGATAACATAGAACATTTATAAGGAAATTAACTGAGAAAATATAATTTTTTGTCACATAAACTTTCAAACGCTGGGACTTGACAATCGAGTACCGAAATACTGGAAAGAACTGGAATCGGTTGAAAAATTTAAAAAAGACGTAGCACTCTCCGAGCTTTTGTGTAGCATGCACACTTAGATTTTTTTACAGAAATCAGTAAAGTTTTACCGAATTCTCAACATCTGAACGTTCGGTTATCCGATTTTAAGGATTTCGGTGAAATTTTACATATATCTGTATAAAAATTACCGGATTTCGGTAAAATTTTACCGAAATCCGTAAAATCGGATTGCCGAACGTTCAGCTGTTGAGAATTCAGTAATGGCCTAAACACAATGATAACGGAAACGGAAAACGGCAAAGCCCGATCTGAGTATGTTTTCTTGTCGGAAAGAAAACAGGCTTGATCCAAGCCGATTCTAATTGGACGTATCGAAGTCATTTGCAGCAACTGTAAAAATTGCCGTTTTCCGTTCCGTTTCCGTTATCATTGTGTTTGGACGGTAAGGCCGAGCTACAGTGGGGAGCGCAGCGGCGCGGTTCGGCAGTTTTTGACATAAAATATATGGATTAACTCGGCCCAGCTACAATCAATGAGGTCTATACAGGTGGAGAAGAACTCGATAAGTTGTATTAGTGTAATGCAGAATACAGTAATTGTGTTCGTGAGATGATGCACAGCCTGTTTTTTGTAAACATGCGTGACATAGATCTCCAAAAACAACAATTTACAACAGCAGCAAATCACAAGATGGAATGTTTATTTTCGGCAATTGGTATAGTTATTAAAAGGTTTCAGCTGAAAAATGCCTTTTTGTGCACTAAAAGGATGCAGAAAAAACTTAACTTGCTTTGTTATCATTCGTTTGTTATTGGAATTTTACACTTCGTTCGCACTACAACCTATATTACTTGATATAGAGTATCTTGATATCAAATGCCATGTACATTATTTCCAGTGAAAACTAGATGTATAGATGCTGATATCAAGATGAGTCTATATCACGTAATATAAGTGTAGTGTGAACTGGGTGTTACGTCACTACCCGAAATCATGGATTGTTTACCCATTTTTTGTTACTACACACAAAAAATAAATCTTGTTTTATCAAAAGTTCTGCGCTTTGCTTCTGAAAAGTGTCTATTTTTCGTTAAATTGAAAGTAAAACTTTCTACAACGAAAGTTCTTCGTTTGATTTGAAAGTGTTATGTTTCGGTTCAGTGTGTAAATTTAAAAGTGATTTTTTTTACCATGAAAATTGTAGAACTGTCAAATCCACCAACAAAAAAAGCAAGCCGTCTTCGTTTGATAGAAAAAAAAGAATCCGGTTTACCTGTCAAAGTCGTCTTGTTATTTTCATCCGTCTGGGAAAACGTTGAGACTGCTCACAGATATTGTTATACGTTTTCTGAATGAAAAGATTTGTCGAGGATTTTAAGGTGAGACAAGGTGGTATATTTTCTATAAACATTGCATTCGTTTTAGTTTGCAAAGTTTTAGCCAAATTCTAGTACGATCTGACATAGTACTCCTTCCACAGATAGCACCAGCTCACAGGACTAATAAGTTACACGAAGAAGCATAACACCCCAACGAACAATACTACTTTCTTCCATTTACGAATCTCTCACCAACAATAAATCGGATTCGAACTACGAGCCCATCCGAGCAAACCCTGTCGACGACGGGTTCATCGTCCAATGTTTTGCTCTCGAATTCTAATTCCTAGGTGACGCCAGCTGTGCACGAGGCAACCGCCACGATAACGACGGAGGACACCGGGTCCGATACTTCTCCGGCCGAAACAGAAGCGAAGACGCCTTCGATGTGCAATCTTCATGACCACCAGTGACTTATTTCAAATTTAATTTTTTCAAAGCAATTGTGTTAACCGTCGTGCGGTATAAGGTTATTGTTTTTTTGTGTTTGGGAATGCCATCCATGATATGGCGAGCGAAAAACGACTCCAACATATTACATTTAGATGATTAATGTATTCCGAATGCAGCTTTTGAGTGAGCATTATGCTCAAGTTAGAAATCCGCTGTTTACTACATGAACCAGAAACAAGAAAAATTTGTTTACAAAACGACAAAATAATGTCTTATTAATTACATATATCCGACTTTTATTAAAAATGAAATAATTTTCAAACAAATAGCTGTCTTATTAAAATGTATAATGATTCATCTTACAAAAAAAAAACAATTTATGTTAAAACTATTTTAATTTCAATCTTAACAGCTTACTTTTATATGAATTGCACGACACTTTCAGGTTGAATGTTCATATTGAAATAAAAATAATTTGCTTTCATTTTCAACGATGTCATGGTTTCAATTTGACAGTTCTACAATTCGTTTTGAAAGTTTCAACTTTTAAATTTACCAAACAGGAAAATTTTGATTTGACAGTTTGCACGTTTTTGTTGTGAAAGCAACCCGCTTTCTACGAAAAAGAACCAACGCAACTTTTCAGTTTTAGCAATGGTTTTTTTAATTCTAACAATCATTATTCTTTGTGTGTAATACCGACAAACACCCTGCTCTTCGCCACCTGTATAGACCTCATTGAGCTACAATGACAGTTAATCCATATATTTTATGTCAAACACTGCCGCACAGCACCGTTGCGCTCCCCATTGTAGTTCAGCCTTTACCGCCCAAACACAATGATAACGGAAACGGGACGGAAAACGGCAATTTTGACAGTTGCTGCAAATGTCTTCGATATTTCTAATAAGAATCGCTTTGGATCTAGCCTGTTTTCTTTCCGACAAGCAGGCATACTCAGATCGAGCTTTGCCGTTTTACGTTGCCGTTATCATTGTGTTTGGGCCATTACCGTCTAAACACAATGATAACGGAAACGGAACGGAAAACGCAAATTTTGACAGTTGCTGCAAATGACTTCGATGTGTCCACTTCGAATCGGCTTGAATCTAGCCTGTTTTCTTTCCGACAAGCAGGTATACTCAGATCGGGCTTTGCCGTTTTCCGTTTCCGTTATCATTGTGTTTGGGCCATTAGTGTCATGAGCGAACTATACTTATTTCACTTACACGGAGAAAAACAAATATACTTAAATGCATAAATTCTATGCTAAAACCATATTCGATCTATCCAGTCATTGGAATGAATAAACCAGGTTTATACATTCAAAAGAATATATCAACAATATGCATTGCAATGCATATTTGTACAATATTTATGCATACCAATGCATAAATCTAATTTATGCATTGCAATGCATATATTTATACAAACATGCATTGCAATCAAGAGGTCGGTCAATCTGATCAATTTAAAATCTTCAAAAGATTTCAAATCCTTGCAAAAGATTGGGCTACTGATCGGGCTATCTTATAAAACAATATGTACATTTACTTCAGTCATTCAAATTCTGTCAGCGGTTCTTATTATCATTTAGTCGAGGCACCTACTAATGAGGTGGAGATGTGACATCTGCTAATAAATCAAAACAGCTTGTTGACGTTCGCCTTACGGTACAAGAATTTGACTCGATGGTTTGACGAGCTATGTGTTGTCACAACTCCATCATATCAGCGGGCGCTCCGACTGATGATTATGTTTTTATTGTCAATGACTGCGTACCAACATCTTATATTTCGTGAACAGTTCACGAATAATAGTTACTATTACTGGAAACTAAATCTAAATCAAGGTATTTCGAAGGTTTTAAAGTATTGATATCAATGATTAATCTGCTCTTAGCTTTTCAGTGCAAGATAGTCTATTACCAATGTTAACGGAAGACGAAATCAAAACTGAACTAGCTATCGATGAAGAAGACATCGATCCTTGTAGTCGCGTATATGCTGATCCTTTTAACACTACACATTTGGTGCTGGACATAAAACACTCCATTAAAAACGAAAAAGATTTTAAAATGAGAGAAGGTACAGGCGTTGGATGAGCATAAAGATGAAGACTATGATACTTTCAACGTTGATATACTAATGCACGAAAATGAGGGTGATATTAAAGATAAATTAGTGTCAAAGAAGGAAAATACTGCGCCGGAACGATGTTGCAGATGTCGATTTAAGATAAATACAATGAAAGAAGCTCACGAACACTCTGGCAGTTTTTACTTGAGCGAAAGATGTACCGATCCAGAAAAGATTTCCGAAAAGCCATTCGAGTGTGATATATGCTTCCAACGTTACACTAACAAAAAAGCTTGGCGGCAGTATAAATCGTTGCTGTTCATCAAGAACAAATTCCAGTGTGATCAATGTGATGTGAGCTTTAGGCTAGAGCGAACACTGCAACATAAAGATAGCCACAATAATGTGATTCAACCGTACAGTAGACGTACACTTTGATACCGATGAGCTGTTGAAAAAGCATGCCAACGAGGTACATTATCCAGAGAGCTTATTGAGCCATCATGATAAAAGCAATCAGTTCCGTTGTGATGTATGCCTCCGACGATATAAAAGCATGCGGATTCTAAGAGGACATCAGTCAAACCCGTATCGGGTGACAAAATACCAGTGTGCTACCTGTGGTCGCACATATAGGGACAAGAGTGGATTAGCGGATCACGAACGTTCACATCAAGATAAACGATCTTTCATATGTCCGGTTTGTTCTAAACCATTCGAAATGCGAGATTCCTTCCGAAAACATGTAAAAGCGTACTCGGTGGCTCAGGATCGTTTCAAATGTGAAATCTGTAGTAAGGAATTCAAAGCCAGGGTCAATTTGAAGTTTCACCAAATAACGCATAATCAACAACATCGTCTTATTCTTTGTACCCCGGCAACATTTGCTAGAAAAATATGCCTCAAGCACATATGAAATTACATACGGGTGAGAAGCCATACACATGCGATCAATGTGGGCCAATGTGGGCGCTCCGACTGATGATTATGTTTTCATTGTCAATTAATGCTTTCAGGAACTGCGTACCAACATCGGCATTGTGCAAGAGGAATTCACTAAACCGTACTACATAAAAAAGAGTCGAAGCGCCACCAAATGGCTCGACTCGACAAAGACAACAGTTTGCTAGTGTGAAATTGAATTGGTGTCAGATAAGTACAACTTCCAGAAGTTATCTCCTTCCGAGCGGATCATGAACTTTGGGACGCACAACAGATCATCGAGGGGCCGTTTCGTCTTCGCTGATGTCCATCATTCAGATGTCGGGGACCATACAATTTTAAGATAAACCGTTGGTCAATACCACATTACCATTCCAGCAGAAATTTATGATTACAGCTCAGAGAAAGAAGTTGAAGATTTCGTGCTTTCAGCTGCACAATGTAAAGCACTGGGACGAGGAGTGATAAATTAATCTGAATTGGAAACATTATTCAAATATTAATTAATAAATTTTATTCGGTTTCTTACTCTCCGGTTCATTTTTGTGTTGAAAATGAGTTTGGGTTGATGCATTAGGAATCTTTAAAAAAATCCAGTTGGAATTCTAAGCAACCTCCTCAGCGTACTCGAGAATTGCTTTACAAGAATTTTGTTCGACATATGAGGAAGTTCTACCTGAACTGGTGAAGGATTAATCTGGTCAGCTAGATTCGACTGTACCGAGTTGATCTTCAAACTTGCTCCTATGTGATTAGGACTTCTTCTATCCGAAAAGCATTTGTCGTTATGCGTTTTTTTTCTGTAGTACAGACCACAAATAATGCCGTTCCCGCAATCGTACCGAAAATGTACACATTTACTTTGCAAAGTGATTCTCCTGTCAGTAGCATGGTATCGCCCGCATTAAAATCAGTCGTCTTAAAATGAGAGAAATGTTTTTCAAACAAGTTAAGTTCTTAAATTCACGCAAGTCTTACAACTTAGGAAAAACGATGAAAAGTCCAAGAATTGTGTTGACAAACATCCTCCTGGTGTAACAAGTTCCGTCGCAGTATCCCACCGTGATCGACGTCGAATTGCCGAAACCATTCCTAAAAAAAATTAAAACTTGTTTTAAAAGCAATCTTTGAAGAAATAATATGTTGCACCCAGCTGAACAGTCTCGTGTGAAACAATAGCTTTTCATAAGGTGTAATCCCGGACGTATGAAAACAATTAAAAAATGTTTGTTTTTATTTCAACACACTGAAATAAAACAGCGGCCTGTATCAAACTGTCAAAAAAGATTTTAAATCTTTATTACATCAGCTGATATTTTTGAAAGATCGGAATGCAAATTGAAGAAATCTGATCAAATGATCAGGAAGTCCGGCCCCTTGATTGCAATGCATAAATTTGACTTATGAATTGGAGTGCCTATTTGTCAAAATTGCGCATAGTTAAAACTTACTCAATTTTATCTATAAATTAAAGAGGATTATATTTTTATGTTTGTTTTCTCGTGATTTAATATGTAAAATAAAAGCGAAACCATTTTGAAAATCTAGAACTGGTTACTGGAAGCAAAACGAAATGCCTTCGGAAAGCTGCTTCGTTTTCTTAATAGCTTCGCATTCAAACCTTTGAGGACTGTTTCTTTGGCCTGATCCGCGGTCATTTCCCACTACGCTGTTTGGTCCACCATAACAGGGTTTTCTTGGAAACAATCCGGAACAGCACGACAGCAAGTTTCATTTACATGCAGTTAACTGAGGAGTCATCGGCATACTTTCATCCAAGCTTATTTCGTCCAGATTTTTTTCGTTTTTTTCTGCGGCTCGCCTCACGACTCCTGAGGTAAAAATAACAATTACAATCTATTGCTAAAATTTCTTACAGTACACATACCTTTTCGAGCCTGGTTTGAATCCGTTCGCTAGCCACCAGCAGCTTCTTAATATTGGCCGGTGTTACGTGACTGTCCTGCTGATAGGGAAAGCCTGGTCCGTAGTTTTTGGTCATGTCCGTTAAGTCGCTCATGCCCGGTCCGAGTAGGTCTTTGACGTTTTCTTAATAGTTTCCGGCAGAAGCTACACCATGTTGCCGGACCAGTGGTGGCCCCGACGATGGTGGTGGAGACATTTCGTTGGACCCATGTATCTATAGGTTGATAATGAAATATGTGGGAGAAAACATGACTCGAATACCTAATAATTATTGATACTATTATTAATACTGGTGGAAATTATAATCGGTAATTTCGCGATTACGGAACTTAAAAACATATATAAGACCAAAGTTTTGAAGTTTAAATTTGTCACCGGTAACACAATATGCACGGAAAATAACAATTATCTTAAATGTATTGCAATGCATAAAGTATATTGATTCAATGCATACTTTTTGTGCATTGCAGTGATTTAAAAGGAATAAAGCATAAAAAGGAATATATAATATGCTTTTCAGCATTTTCGATTTTCTCCGTGTATGTTGTTGTGGCTACTGGGCTAGACCTTATATACTGCCGTTATACGCATAACTGTCCCATATATATGGAAGAATCCAGGTTGAAAAAAGAAGAAGACACCGAGTGGTGATAAATCTGACAGCTCCCATGTTAAAGTACAGGACGAACATTTTAAAATGGTTATAAAAATTCAAATAAAATTCTAATTAAAAGCGGTTTGTTGTATGATGTAAGAAAAATCCAAAACTACTCAATAAAGACATTTTCAGCAAAATAAAAAATCAATCAAAATAATGCACAATAGGGCAGTTTAGGATTTTTCTTACATCATACAACAAACCGCTTTTAATTAAACTTTCATTTGAGTTTATTAGAAGCATTTTAAAACGTTCGTCATATACTTTAACATGGGAGCTGTCAAATTTATCACCACTTGGTGTCTTCTTCTTTTTTCAACTTGGATTCTTCTATAGGGAATCCCATAGAACATGGGACAGTTATGCGTATAACGGCAGTATAGACGTCATTGCCAGACAGAGTGCCTACTTTGAAGTCATAATTACATACTTCAGATTTACCGTGAACAGTCTTCTTATAGATCATTGCACGATGGCGTCATCAATGAAATTTTGACAGTTCAGGGAGCTTGTTTACGTGGACTTAGAATATTTTCGGTAAGATTGGATTGATATATTGTTCTCTAAATTTATTACGATTGAAGTAAACTTGCAGGAAAATAGACACCAGTGCTTATTTTTACAGCATTACCTGAATCTAACCTTACAAAATCCGAAAAAAGCCTATGAAAATTTACGATTGAGCGGTTCAAATTCTAACACCTTGTAAACAAGCTCCCTGAACTGTCAAAAAAGTGAGGTTAATACATTCGGTGCAATGATCTATAGAAGAATCCAAGTTGAAAAAAGAAGAAGACACCGAGTGGTGATAAATTTGACAGCACCCATGTTCAAGTATAGGACGAACGTTTTAAGAATGCTTCTAATAAATTCAGATGAAATTTTAATTACAAGCGGTTTGATTGTATGATGTAAGAAAAATCCTAAACTGCAAGATAGGGCATTATATTGATTAATTTTTTATTTTGCTGAAAATGTCTTTCTTGAGTAGTTTTGGATTTTCTTACATCATACAACAAACCGCTTTTAATTAGAATTTCATTTCAATTTTTTATAAGCATTTTAAAATTTTTTGCCCTATACTTTAACATAGGAGCTGTCAGATTTATCACCACCTCGGTATGTTACTTCTTTTCCAACCTGGATTCTTCCATAACGAATTCGTTTTTGATCCAGTTCCAAACTGGATCGGGTATCGAAATTGGGTCGGCTTGTTGTTTGTTGAACGTCAGTTTGTATGGTTTTGTTTGTAACTCGTATCAGACTGAGGTTTGCACCTGACAATAAGTTCAGGTATCACAGGTTGGAACTGGTGCCAATTTAGGTTCAAAAACGAATTCGATATTAGCCAAAACATAAAAAATCTTACAAGGAGTCGTTTTTCCACCCAGTGAGGAAAGTCGCAATAATTGTGTTTCTGGCGAAGTAGCTAAACTTTCATCCGAACCATGGCCACGATCAATGATTTACCGAATGAGGTTTGTTTTTATTTTCATTCCTCCACGTTCACTTTCCAATCACTTCTCTTCCTGATGCAGATTCTGCTTCTGATCTTCGATCAGGTACCTAACAAAAAGGAACTCACTCTGACATGCTACCGGTGGAGCGAACTGGTTGGTCATATGCTACATCTGTATATAGACCTAAGCCACATTGAGAATATTGGGAAATTTCTCAACATGAAATTCACCCGTTCATACCAGCATTTGACCATCATCGGTGTAATGCTAATGCGTCCGGAGTTCCATTGGTCCAGTCCGTTTCTTCGCTTGAAACGAGCTCGCTACGAAATCGATCCTTATGAGATTATTCGGAAGTGTTTAGAACTCACTCGTCAGCTCGAACCATACTTAACTGCTTTAACCCTATTTTTTGGACCAACGGCTGATAAAATTCTTCCAGCTTTTTTGCCACGTTCGAGTCCTTCTCGATTGGAAAAATTGACGGTTGTGTTTAACAGTTGGTACTTAGAGAAACCGGAAGGTTGGGCAGTTGAACAATTGAATTTAGTCGCAAAGGATGGCGAGAATGGAAGTCGCTGAGATGCCAAACCTTAGAATTTTCTACTATGAAGACAGACGATCCAGAGGGGACCGAATTATCCGGCGCAAGTTCTTCGATACGATTGTCCGAAAGGCTAAGGGAATAACGGCCATAACATTGCACTGCTCGCATTATGCGTGCTATCCGGACTTTCGGATTATGCGTAGCCTTTCCAGCAGCTGGAACAGGTGTCATGTATTTTATGGCCAATATTCACGAAGAATTTCTTCAAGTTGACCTTTCCACGGGTCAAAACCATGCAGCTTAGGTTTGCCTGTTGCACAACCGCCCCCGATACGGCAGTCCATTTCTTCGTTAATGCCCATTGTTTGACGGACTTGATGGTTGCAAACGTGCATAATTCGGAATTCTTCAGCCGTGGTGTTTCCAAATGCGCTCAATTGGAGAAACTAAGCATCAACGGTCGACACGAAATCGCCATGGACGGGATGAGTAGTCTCGATAAGCTGAAGGAATTGCATCTCTATTCGTCGCACCATCGCACAGAACAGAATGCGGTTCCTTGTTCTCAGACGCTGGAGAAATTGGTGTTGGATCGGTGCACTGTGGGTTTCTCGTTCTACAGCGTGCTGGCGAGCAATGTTCCGTATATAACCGAGCTTCACATCACTGGTGATGAGCTGTTTGATGATGAGTGTCTGCTGGTAAGGAGTATTAACTGCCAAATTAAGCATATTATTCGTTCTATTAATCTAGGGTATTTTTACCATGTTGAATCGAGGCTAGAAGACTGGTGCAAAAATGACAGTATGATTTAATTTTTCACAGGCTGTCTGTTCATCAATGATCAACCTGCGTCGATTGAAGTTAACTTTGATGTCCTACGTCGAAGACCCAGTCTCCGAGGGTGGTTTCCAAAATATCGACAATCTCAGCAAGTTAGAATATCTGTACCTTGAATCATACGATAAGGGTTACTTTTCGCCGTCGGATGATTCGCACTCAATATTTACTGATTGGGCACAAAGGGCGACCGCTTCCCACATCCATCTGAAGAACTTCCGCAAGGTATCTTGCATTTCGTTTATTATCCAAATCCCAATTGATACGAAACTCTCATTTCCTCAGTTCAACCTGCACGACTTGTTGGACGTACTCCTGAACCCAAACCTCAAAGAACTGGTGCTTGAGAAATGTGGACGTGGCTCACGGCTGGCTGACGGTATGACAAAACTCAAGCAGCTCAAACAGGACGTTCCAAATGTTCGGATTATTAACAATGACTGTTAATTGGTGGGACTTGAAATGTTATTTTCCCATGTATTTTTTTTTTTTTGAACTATTGACCATCTTACTCGCTGAAATAAGCCTAGTGCAAAAACGCTTATAAGACACATTAAGACGTATTAATGCCGTAAATATTTAATAAGTATAATTGAACTATACCGATTTTTTGTAAACGGAACCGGTGCTCGATAAAAAAAGCTAAACTGATTCATTCCAGCAAACAAAAATAGCAATCGCCATAATTCCAATCTGTTAGGGGAATTTTCCATTAAATGAAAGATAAAACTATCGCATTTCGTCATATCTTATCGGCACGGAATGGAACTTGCACGTAGTGTTTATCTAGTGAATTTGATTTTGCTCACTCAAAACAATCATTACGTTATTTTTTGTTGTTGAGAAATTAGCAATGTTTTCGTAATACTAAGCCCAGTAGATAACAACTCAAATAGACTATGTAACCGCATTGTAGTCCCATGCGGATTTACGGATTGGATGGATTTGGTTTAACGCTATCCATGCTCATCTCATCAGATAAAACAAGTACCTAACTTGTAACTTAGTTCAAGAAATTTCAAGAAACAACAACGAATCAGTTAGTTGCCCATAGTTATCGAATATCAGTTCCATTCTGAGATACATCCGTCTAGAGACTTAGTTATTGTTATGCGTTTTAAGTTCCCATAATTGTCACTTGTACACACATGCAACATTTCAGCTGATGTTAACTTATAAAACACATGAATGAAATTTTGCTGAATTTCCAATTACTATAACCTACATAGAAATTGCAGTTTTGATCTTCGACTGTTATTTTCTCAATGCCATTTTTTTTTTTTTCATTTTGGGTCGAAATGCAGTTATTGGCAGTTCGGGTAGGGTCACGTTTTTTCAGCATTGTTTCAGAATATTTTGAACACATACATATAGGCTTATTCTGCGCGTAGCGTGACTCGAGAAGAGTCGATTCCGACTCGCGCGACGCGAATCGACTCATGTAAATTAAATGGAAGACGCACATCGAGAAGAGTCGAAATCGACTCTTCTCGAGTCACCCTAGAAGTAGAATAAGCCCAATAATGTTAGCGTAAGGTAGCTCAGGGTAGTACTTCCCTCTCGTGGGTCAATTTTTTCTCCTTGTAGACGGTGAGAGGGCTTATCTTCATTGGCGGAGCTAGACAATTAGTCTGGAGGGGGCCTGCTCGAAGGATTTTTTTTCGTTTATAGGAATATTAAAAATAGCGATGAAAGTAGCATGGTGGGGACAGGTTATTTTTATTGATAAATCAGAACAAATTTAATCGAATAATTATGTCTATTATGTGCCTCGATGAGTCGAGATGCCCTAAAAGAACCGTGTGTGGTGAATATATACCTCGTATTATTCCATGTGGATCTTAAAACTGCAAAGAACAAAATTGAGTCAATGAACATTCTATTCAAATCTATTCTATTCAATGAATCTACATCAAAATTTGGATTGGTTTGGGTTACGCATTTTGAATATTTTCACAATAGTGTAGGTTGATACTGATTCCTTCACAACTCCGTTCCCAATGCTTAAAATTGCCAGATTTGAAAATCAGTTCTGCGTCATGGTACTTCTCAGTCATGATGCGTCTCATGCCTGAGAAGCTCCGCGCGCATCCAGCTGAGCTTAGGGCCTGTTCATAAACCACGTGGACTCATTTTTGAAAATCTAAGACCCCCCCGCCCCCCTCGTAGACTATTCTCCATAAAATTTTTTGAATTTCTGTATGGAGCATAGACTTTGGTCAAACCCCCCCTCCCCCTAGAAAAGTCTACGTGGTCTATGAATAGCCCCTTATGGGAATGGACATTAATTTTTCATATTTAATTTTTTTCATTTATCCAGATTGTACGGAATTCTGTAAATCAATCGTTACATAAAATTAAAATTGAAACACTTCTAAGCTTAGCGATTTAACTTCTCTAATTAAACTTACTGAATTCAGCTTCAGTCAAAATGTCACTGAATAAAAAACACAGTATTTAAAAACTGAGATATATTTTTTTAAGTTTCCGCAATGGGGATATTTTTGAACCATTTGATAAAATACGTTTTAAGTACTTTATAAAATCACTCTTTGAGAGTTCTGTGACTCTTTAGAAAAGCAAAAACTCTTCACCCACTATCTCATCAGCAACGCCAAAATATGTGGAAAGGTACAATGCTCACCTCTTCGTAAGTATGCCTTGCGCATTTACCCAAACTTACTGTGTGTACCTTCTGTGCACATACACCTTGTTCTGTGTGTGCGCGCCAGGGATGCCATATTCACAGACATGTCTGTAAATTTGCAGAATTTTCATTTTTATTGCAGACTTTTTTAACGATGCAGACATTTAGCAGAAATTTTATTTATGTTGCAGACTTTTACAGACTTTTGAACATAAAGTTAAATTTCAAATAAAGGTATTCTCTGAAGTTTGGATTTAAAACGTACGAGGATCTGAACAATATAGTAGACACACTTAGTTTTTTCGCCGAGAATCCAACAGCCGGCATTTCAGTTTACTACGACTCGTCGAATAAATTACCGAGATTCAGCTAACAAATGGAAACTTTGCCGAACATCAGCTAACAAACGAAAATTTTACAGAAATATCAGCAAAAGTGACTGCCGAGTTGATCGGCTGTTGGAAATTTTGCCGAAGTAAATTGAGTGTGGATACGGTAAGAATCTTTGTTGAAATATTCTAAACTATCGTATGTATTATTTAAAGTAGAAATCCTTGAAGAAACGAAAGCGGGCCACATGGAAATAAGTATCGTATTCCGAGAGTAACATGGAGCCCCTTCTTATGGTAGTGCTCAATCCCACGCGTGTTCAAACCCATGCGAAAAATTACTGTCAAAGCGTTGGTAATATGGGTCGCTTTGCTTTTAAGTCACAACGAAAATCAAGGTTCAAAACAATAAAATTAAATTTGAGAAATTTAGAGGCTTCCTCGAAAAAAGGTTCTCCTATGATCAGGTAGAAACTGCTCAGAAGGATCATAAAGAAGTGTACGCCGTTGACACCAACAAGATTTAAGAAACAACAAGGGATGCCATATTCACAGACATTTCTGTAAATTTGCAGACTTTTTTAACGATGCAGGACATTTAGCAGATATTTTATTTATGTGCACGACTTTTACAGACATTTGAAATATTTTTAAAATTTCAAATAAAGGTATTCTCTGAAGTTCGGATTTAAAACGAACGAGGATCTGAACAATATAGTAAATATGGTAAGAATCTTTGTTGAAATATTTTAAAATATCGTAGGTATCATTTAAAGTAGAAATTCTTGAAGAAACGAAAGCGGTGGGCCACATGGAGACACAATGGGCCCGGAGATAAGTATCGTATAGGCCCTTTCCGAGAGTAACATGGAGTCCTTACTTATGGTAGTGCTCAATCTCACGCGTGTTCAAACCCATGTGAAAAATTACTGTCAAAGCGTTGGTCCTTTGCTATTAAGTCACAACGAAAATCAAGGTTCACAACAATAAAATTAAATTTGAGAAATTTAGAGACTTAGAGGCAAAAAAAGCTTCTCCTATGGTCAGGTATAAACTTCTCATAAGTATTGAGAGCGAGCAGTTCATACAAGAAGAACCTTCAAAACTTCATTACCGAAATTCAAGATCATAGGGTAAGGGGATGTAATGTTAGCCTAGCTCCTTCATTCGGCCTATGTACCAAATGTGTCATTAATTTAACGAAAATCAACAAAATCATGTTGCTATTAGCATGACCGATGTAATCCGAAGCAATTGAGACAATATAAATCATCTTATAGTTGTTCACTTCCGCGAAATTTTCGGTTTCTTGAACTTTTGGGGCATCATGATTTCACTGGTTATGCTGAACAGATGATTTACACGATTTCAAGTGATCTAAATTTGGCTTAATTGAATCGATAAAGCAAGTAATGCAGTCTGGATGTGCAGAACATAGTTACATGTTACAAACTAACTGTTCACATAGCTAAAATAACAATGATTTTACAAGAAAATCGTAGACCCAATGTTGTGTACATATTTTTTGGAATGTTCCCAACTATGGCCTGTTGTATCAATAACGTAGTAAAACGGTTGTTATTGGTAAAATTTCAAGTGGAAATGCATGAATTTGCGGTTGTTTATATTCAAGTGGCTTATCTAAACACAAATCGAAGAGAGAAAATCATTGCATAGTGAATTATAATGTTTTTATTATTGAATGGCTGATAAATCATATATGAACAACATTTAAGTGTTTCGAGGCAGTTTTACTTTAGTTTCTGTTGTGAAATGTTGTATTAAGTAAATCCAGTACAGCTTACAATGCCTTAATTCATAAAATTAGAAAAAAAAAAAACCGTAGAAAGACTGCATTTAGTGATAAATCCATCGAATGGGACGAAATTGCATCCACGAATAGACCCAATTTGGTGCTTATAGACCGACATTAAATCCACATCCCTCGAAAGTTTATGGCATTATAAAAATAGTTGTGTAACTTTTCGTGATACATGCTACCAAATGTCTTATCAAACTTATCTTTGCATGTGTATAACTAGTTGAATCTCGCTTACAGCTTAAACACTTTATGAGTTATAATGAAAAATGTAATCGCTGGTTGCATAATAGGCTGAGTCAAGGGACACATACCCTACTTACCAGAATTTCAAGACAGAACTTCCCCAAGAATCAGGAGAGGACTTATCAGAGCTTCAGAAGTTCTCTGAAGTTTGGAATTTTTCAGAGGTTTTGGAGTTCTTCCCAGAAATCAAGATTGAACTTCCCAGAAGTTCAGAAAAAAAAACTTTCCCAAATTTCAGACGGGAGCTAACCAGGAAAGGCACTACCTATAATGTCTCAAAAAATCAGGAAAAAAATCCTCAGGATGATGCGTCATAGAAGTTGAGAAAAGAACTTCTTACAAGTTCAGAAAATAACTTCCCAGAAGTTCCGGAAGAAACTTCTCGAAAGGTTAGTTGGAACTTCTTAGAAGTGCTTGGCAGCTTTTTCAAAACTCAGAGGAGAACATTCTGCATTTTAAAATACGGATTTCTCAAAATTCTTTAAAGAGAAAAGAATGAAACTTTCCAGAAGCATTGGGGTACTTCCTTCTAATTTGAGCACAAATTTCCCAATAGTTCCGGAACAAACTTCCCCAAAGTTCTTGAGAAAACTTCCCAAAAGTACAGAAGAGGACTTCTCAGAAGTCCAGGAAGAAACTTCAAGAACAAATTTAAGGGAATTTTCCTTAAAATTTTGAAATAAAATTTTCCTCGCAGTTCTGTATGGGACCAATAAGAAGTTTGCTAAGCATAAGCTCAGGAAAAAACTCCCCCGAAGTTCAGCAAGAAACCTACCTATAGGGTCAAGATAGATTTTTTCAAAAAAATCAGAGAAGAACTCCTCAGAAGTTCACAAGAGGACTTCTCAAAAGTTGCGAAGAGACCAAAAGTTTAGTTGAAACTACCCAGAAGTGCTAGAGAGCTTCCCTAAAGTTCCTAATCGAGACATTCCAGCATTTCTGAATGAGAACTTCTCGAAGTTCATGAAATTCAGAAGTTATGGTGGATTCTTTTGATAAAATCAGGAAGAAACTTTTCAGAGTATAGGGGGATCTTTAGTACTTCAAGCAGAAATTTCTCAGAAATTCAGTATTCAGGAGAATACTCCCTGAAGTTCAGAAGAGATTATTTCGGCCGTTCAGAAAGAATTTTTCAGAAGTTCAGGAAGAAACTTCTAACAACATGAGAAGATTATCCAAGAAATTCTGAGAGTACTTTCTTAAAGTTTTGCAGAAACTTTCCTCGTAGTTCAGGATAGGATTTATCAGAAGTTTAGAAAGTAACTATGTTCAGGAAAAAAAAAATACCAAATGTTTATGGAAGGTAAGGTTGAGTTCTTAAATGTGAATTTCAGAAGAAAATGAGGAGTGACTTCCAAGAAGTTCATGAGAATTTTGCCTGAATTTCAGGAGAAACTTCCCAGAATAAAGCAAAGAGCCTTGCAGAAGATCAGGAGAGAGTTTCGCTGAAATTTAGGAGATAATCACTGACTAACCAAAGAAGCAGTCTATACAAAAACCATTCATATGTCCGTAATGATATTGATGATCATGAGTGATGATGACACCATATTAAAATATGGTACAAACCATTAATGGTTATTGTTGAATAAAAAAATCTGTTGAATTTATCAAATGAAAACTAAATTTTTGATTCTAAAATACAAAACTGGAAAAGAACGTTACAGGGTAGGAAAATATCATAGAAAATCGTGTCATCTATGCAGATGCTTCAAGCTTCAATGTCACTTTAAAAATATGAGACAATAGTGTAAGATTGCATACAATTCAAGAAATAGATGCAGACATGTTTACATAGGCACACAAATAGCGATAATGGCATAACTCGCTCTCTTATTACGTCTGTTCGTTGAAAGAAGTCTATTTTTCTAAAAAGAAACTTACAGACTTTTATAGGCATTCCCAGACATTTCAAATTTTTAGAACAGACATTTGAAAAAAAAATCTGGCATCCCTGGTGCGCGCCATTCGATAAAAGCTCACTACTAAGTGTGAAGTGTATTTTTACCTCGCTAATAAAAGGACTCGTTGTAAACCAGATTCGCGTGTGATTTACTCCGTATACGATCCGAAATCCTTTACCGGTGTTCCGCTGTATAGATCTGCACTTCGCCGACGGGTTATGGGCCCAGTCAGTGACCCGTAGAGGAAGAATTCGGAAAGTGGAAAGATTCGGCCGGGAAGAGCCGGATGGTGCTTTAGGGATTCCGCTGCTGCATCGACAGAGCAAGCGTCGTTTTGTGAACGACGGGAAAGTGTTGGTGTGAGTGGGCGCACCACCAGCGAGACAGCGAAAAACGAAACAAGTACAGTTTGCTGAGTGAGAAGTCGGGAAGTGTATTTTGTTGTGTTTACCCCGTGAAGAAACGTGCTGGTGAAGATGGGCGATACGAAGTTTTCAATCGCCAAACTAAACGGCAGCAACTGGCAGACGTGGAAGTTGCGTGTCGAAATGCTTTGGCTCGCGATGATTTGTGGTCCGTTGTTGAAAATGAGCCCCCGCGATAGAGGCTCGTACCGGAGCGTGGGAAAGTTCCGACAGAAAAGCGAAAGCGAGCAATAATCTTGCTGCTTGAAGATTGATCAGTTGTCGCTAGTGAAAAACTGTATTTCCGCTGGTGATACGTACAGTGCTCTTAAAAACTATCATCAAAAGACGACGCGATCGGTCCGGGTTTCGCTTTTGAAGAAGTTGTGTGCGTCGAATCTCGCGGAAGAACGGTAACGTCGAAAATCATTTGCGCGATTTCGATGACTTGTTTGATCGTCTCGATGCTGCAGGTACTACCTTGGATAAAGACACCAAGATATGTATGCTGCTTCGGAGTCTGCCGGCTTCGTACGACGGTTTGGTTGCGGCTCTAGATAGTCGGTCGAACGATGACATCTCGCTTGATGTTGTCAAATCGAAGCTCGTCGATGAGTACAACCGACAACTCGAAAGAAAAGGAAGTGGATCTACGAAGATCGAAAAAGCGATGCAATCGGCGGAAGGTAAGCCGGTTGGTGATTCCCGTACTTGCCGTTTCTGCAGAAAGCCGGCCATATAAAACGAAACTGCCGGAAGTTCCTAGCTACCAGAAGAAGAAGGGGATATTCCCAGTGCTAGTGGGGTAGGTCTGATAAAGCTAAGGCTGCACATAGTGATTTGCAGGGTGTTGCTTTCACCGTCGGAGAAGAAAACCGGGCAGTTGGGTGATCGATAGTGGCGCCAGTGCGCATATGAGCAACGACCGGTCCTTTTTCAATTCGTTGGAAGAATTTGCGGGTGGATTCATCACCATGGCGGATGGGAAGAAGACCCAAATCCTGGGTGAAGGAAGCGGTGTATTGTATGGCATTGACAGTTCCGGTGAAGCCATGAAGATTGATGTGAATGAAGTGAAATTCATGCCTGGACTTTCGACAAACCTGATCTCGGTCGGGAAGTTGGCTCAGAAGAACTATAAAGTGATTTTCGACAATGAAGGTTGTCAGATCGTGAAAAGTGAAGGTGGAGTGGTTACGACCGGATCTCGCTTTGGTGGGTTGTACTACCTGAACGTGGCCGAAGCGTCATTGGCTGCATCGGACGGCCAGCACAGAGCAGACTGCCAGCATCAGTGGCACAGACGGCTTGGTCACCGTGACTGGGCTGCAGCTGAACGAATGCTGAAGGAAGGGTTGGCAACTGGAATGAGGGTAAGTAATTGCGGATTGAGATTAGTGTGTGAATGTTGTATGGAGGCAAAGTCGGCCGGGTTGCCGTTTCCTCCGGTTACCGAACGGAAGTCGTCGAAGATTCTGAGATATCGTCCCGTACAGACCTGTGTGGACCGATGGAGAACGTCACACCCTAGCGGCAACCGATACGTCATGATCATTGTTGATGATTTTAGCCGATTCACGGTAACTTGCCTCCTGAAGCAGAAGTCAGAGGCTGCTGAGATACTGAAAGACTATGTCCGTTGGGTCGAAAACCATTTCGGTCGCAAGCCAGGAGAATTCAACAATAAAGAACTACAAAGCTTCTATAAGCAGGAAGGAATCCTACCGCAGTTCACTACCCCCTACTCCCCTCAACAAAACGGAGTAGCAGAATGCAAGAACAGGTCCCTGACGGAAATGGCAACATGTATGTTGGGTGACGCTGGAATGGAGAAGCGCTTCTGGGGTGAGGCCATGCTAACTGCCACGCACCTCCAGAATAGGTTGCCATCGAGATCCATTTTCGAAAACTCCGCACGAGCTCTGGTGGGGACGGAAACCAGATCTCAGCCATCTCCGGGTATTCGGTAGCAAAGCATATGTGCACGTGCCGGACACCAAACGTAAGAAGCTGGACAGGAAAGCTAGGAAAGTGACGTTCGTCGGCTACGCGATGGAGCAGAAAGCATACCGGCTTCGTGGACCTGAATACGGATCAGGTTACAGTGAGCCGCGATGCTCGATTCATCG